>JACJUY010007134.1:35898-46053 GCA_014220935.1 Platorchestia sp. MABIK
ATCAAGACCCACTTGGCGACGGAGAAGTGGCTCCCGTAGGGGGAAAGCCCGAACGCCAGGTCCTGCCTGCTGGCGGTGAGCTCCTCCTTGGCCTTCTCAATGAGGATGCTGGGGCCGTACAGGTTGGCGTAGTGTTCCCTACGCCACAGTTCAGAGTGTCAGGCAAACCAATGCATCAGAATAACTCTACTGAATGCTAAATTTAACACTATGACAGCAATTAGCAAAACTGAAGTTCAATATTCAACTCAAATTTAAAGTCAATTTTTGTAATAAGCAATTTTGAAAATCGCAAACATTAACTGGATCATATCCTCGTTTAGCTTTGATTAAGTACAGTATATGCGAAAATTGAGTTCATAACTACCGGTCGGTCAGCAGCATTGTGAAAATCCCGGCCGTGGCCACCAGTGGTGCACGATGCTGTCAAAGTGTTTTCGAGACTGATATGACGAGTTAAAATATCTGCGGCTTTCTCCAAGTGAAAGATCAATATTCAAATGCAGTTCATTTTTTAACTAGATTTTTCGACCTCAAGACATGAGAATACGTGGTTTAACTTACACTGTAGTTTGTTGTTCAGAGCCCAGTAAATACAACTGAGATGTAGATCAAACAAGAACGGTAAGACAACTACAAGAAAAGTAAACCAGTCCCCTATGACCTTCTCTTTACGACACCAGCACATGCCATCAAGATACAAATGTTTTGAAAAAAGCTATTCGCAAGTGAATTTCGGCATACTTCATCGTTGTAAAAGCAATTTTCTTCTTTATCAGGCGCAATATTTTTTATCATGGCCCCTGTGGCCCCCCCTGCCTGCGCTACTGGGTTGATATTCCGCCCCAGCTACTCACGTAATTGCGATTTTCTCGAAGAGTTTGGTGAGTCCGTCTTCGTTGGAGGGAATGGTGAGCCACTTCATGAAGTATTTGTCATTGAAGGACTTCAGGCTTTCCTGGAATGGTGCCATGAGAATCAACATCACAACGTAAGTTGATGACTCAAAAATTTGAAAAACTTTAGGTAATTGCTCTTGTTACCTTGATTACAAATATATCAATACCCGCAACACCAGGGTAAAAAAGCTGTTTGTCGAGCTCTAAGTTGCCAGGAGTGTCACTTTTCTATAAAATGACGACATTAAACGCAAGACAAGCAACTGATGAGTCAGCAGTGGTTTTGAAGAAACAATTTAAAAACCAGTGGCTAAGCGCTCTCGAACTTAACTCTCGATGTCACTTTTTTTCCTGCCGCTAAAAATTTATTATTCTACCATACTCTCCAACTAATTTTGTAACACATTCTACGCTGCGTTGATTTTATTTTCTTACTCCCAAGAGAAAGGACTCTCATACCATAACTTTGCTACTTTTTTACATTTTCTTACACTGACGTGGTTATCTCTTATCCCTGTCATCCCCTTACTGTTTCGTCTTCTTACTTACACTGAGTTTGTTATCCGCTTTCCTTGTTATGTCTGTTACCCCTTAATGATTGCGCTACTTCCTTTCATGTCTCACCCTGACTTTGTTGTCCCTTTTCTGATTGCGCTACTTCCTTTCATGTCTCACCCTGACTTTGTTGTCCCCGACGCGGCCGATGACCTCCTCTATGCCGGCCATCATCGTGTCCACCACCTTCACGTTGACCTCCTCCAGCAGCTGCCGGGGGCCCGTCGAGCTCAAGGCAACGTTCAGGAAGCTCACCATCGGCCCCACTGTGATGCCCTGTCACCAGCAAGTTAGATTAGATGTTAGTCTAAGCCTCCATAACCGATAGATTTAATTATATGTTAGTTTAAGCCTCCATAACCTATAGATTTAATTGGATGTTAGTTTAAGCCTCCATAACCTATAGAATTAATTGGATTTTAGTTTAAGCCTCCCTCACCGCTAGAAAAAAGCTTTCCAGAGAGAGGAAGGAGGAGTGCACCATGCAGTATGGATATAGATTAGATTATATGTTAGTTATAGCCTCCCTAACCATTAAAAAAGAGCGTTTCGGAGAGTGAAANGGTCGTTAACATAAAAAAAAACCTTTCATTTCAACAAAAAGAAGACCTACCTAACTCTCAGCTCGGGCCTTTACACATTTCCCCCCTGGGATTGCTAATTCCCATAGATACAATAGTTGTACCCCCTGAGGGGTGTTACCAGCAGAATTGAAGTAGGATACGGCTGGACCATTTTCATCGAAATATCTTCGAAACTTTTCAAACGTCCCGTAATGGAAATTTGGGGAATGATATGGACAGTGAGAATATTTTGCTTTGTTAATGTTAAAATCTTTCATATTAGAACAGCAACGTACCAAAGTCAAAGTGACAGATATCTCCGATAGAAATTTTTATCAAGATTGAAGCGCAGCACGTTTCTACGGTCCTCTCGGCCTTAAAATTGAGGAAGCAGAAGATTATCTCGCAATGAAATTCAAAATAATCATAGTATCAACCTCGACGTGTGAGGCTTATTCGCTGCAATTTCTCGATGATCAAGGAAACAGGCTAGCATTTTCTCGGCTACCACTGACCGTAAAATGTAACATGGTGTATTCTTTTATGTTGAAATCTGAGTTATCTCCAAGTATAAAGGAGGAGCACCTAGAACTCTGAACGATAACAATACTTGTAGCCGTTGAGCTAGGTAAAGATTTGAACTCTTGCGTTCTGACGATAAGATTGATTCAAAATATACTTTGTTTGGCAATATTTTTCGGGAGAGGATGAAGTTTTCGATACAGCAACAGTAAAACTACCATGTTTGTGGGCTATAATATTTCTTAACAAATCTTACGCTGAACGCATCGAAAATGCTGATGAATCACTGGTACACAATCTTTAATAAAGGCCAGGAAGACTGCCGTACTCACTTTTCATCATAAAACACCAAACGTGATCGAATACACCTGGGAGACCACTTTTGTGTTATATCACCACGGAAAGAGTTTCTATTGCTTTACTGCAGTATCAACTGCTGGAACTTGAAGCTGTGATCGAAAACACCTTGAAGACAACCTCTGTTACATCACCACGGCAAAGTTTTATAGCTTTACTTTAACATCGGCTAATGGAAACCAAACGAAATCCATGACTCGAGCTGCTACCTGCACAAACACGGTGAAGATGATGACCACGAGTGTGGCTGTGATGAAAAGCTCTTTGTGCTCGAACGTTCCGGGCATCATGGACACGAGGGAGAAGGCGACGGCGCCCCTGAGGCCACCGTACGCTAAAATGAGCTGCTCTGCGAAGCCTATTGGGTGCAGCCTGTGGCGGTTGGTAACCACCGCCAGAATCAGTGTCACTGTGGAAGAAGAAGAAGAAGAAACCATTTATTTTTTTCTATAGTTCATAAAGGTAACATCGTTGGTTTTTAAAATACCTTAAAGTAAGGGCCCTTACCTGAGACACACACATGGGTATCGTAATACCCATGTCACTAGCAGCAAGAAGTGATTGAGAGCAATGTATTCCCTTTGGGAAGTGAACCATTTCCAAAACTGAATTTCTTTCCTATTTTTCCAAAAGGTATCTGCGTTTCTTCGGCTCATGGATTTCAATAGCATTTATTTTTAAAAGAGTAGGTAATACCATGCTAATTATATTAACAATGTTAAAAATTATTTCTTCTCGAATTTGAGCATTTATCAGATTTCACTCAGGAAAATAGGTGACGTCTTCACGACTTCATCTTGGAAATTTTTTCGGAGAAAGAACGCAACGCAACAAAACCAGCATCAGCAAAAGCTCACGGCTGACTTTGCTTTAGCCATCATCAGCTATAACGAAATCAATCATGTGCTAATATTACTAAATACATCAATGGATTAGAATCACAATCTATTTTACCATTACTGATCATAGAACCTTCGGTATAACATGTCTATCAACATATTCAAGTAAGCATTAACTATTATAACCCAGTTCAAAGGCCCTGGTCAAGTCAAATATATACATGCAGGCGAACACGACCTGTTAATGAAAATTACGAGACTTAGAGGCATATTTGTATTGAATGCCATTTACGGTACTCGTCAGTTTCTCTGGTCGTTCGATATGATCAACAGTAAGTGGTCTTGAAAAGGAGTAATAGTCGGACCCATCAGTCTGATCACCAAACAGAGTAAGGGGGTACTGACCCTGCAATCTGATCACCAGACAGAGTAAGGGGGAACTGACCCAGCAGTCTGATCACCAGACAGAGTAAGGGGGTACTGACCCAGCTGTCTGATCACCAGACAGAGTAAGGGGGTACTGACCCAGAAGCCTGATCACCAGACAGAGTAAGGGGGTACTGACCCAGCAGTCTGATCACCAGACAGAGCACGAGGGTCCAGAGCACAAAGCCCGTCTGCCACACATGTCTGTCGTGCACCAGCACCATGCCCAGGAACATGAAGATGATTGTGTCGCTCGTTGCGCTGCGCAAAAATAATTCCTCGGGTTGAAACATGCCCGATTATTTTAAAATATAAATTCTAGGTTAGATTGGAACATCATTTTTCAGGTTGAAACATATCCAATATTTTACCATTTAAATTTCAGGTTAAATTAGAACATAATTCCGCTGGCTATAACATGTCCGAAATTTTAAATTTCAAATTTTACATTAAATTGGAACTTAATGGAATGAAGGAGCGCAGCAGAATGGCAAGGCAGTTCTAGATGTGTTTCACGTCTACACTTCAGGACGACAAATATTGACACGTTCCGGGACTTTGGGGAACGAGGGTCCTGCTTTAGGAATTGGAGCCTAAATTTGATTTACTCGTAATTTTTTCACGCTCACTCAACGTGCATCAAAATCCACGTCCTGATGGACGGCAAGACAGCGGCGACTGCAACCAGTGAAAAAAAGGTTCGTGAGATCATGAACACTTCACAATCCCCTTTTCAAAATTGATTCTGTACATCATGGCTTACTGAACTCAACAAAACTTTCAGAACAGAGTTACAAAATCATGATTTATGAGCCTGGCAATGTTGATGTAGCGTTTTGATACTCAAGTGCGATGCGCACATCACCATTGTCTGACTGATACCCCTGACCGTAGTGCGCATGCGCAGTACATTCCTGCAAGCCTTCATACTCTTAGGTTAGCTCACCTATACTGTAAAGTTCCTTCAAGACTTCTATCTTTAGTGCCTGATAGTATTTTCCGTAGACGTCGCTGAACTTATTCGGGCCCACAAGTAGCTACACTCAAATGTGCCCATTTTACAAGACTTAAGATTTGATTTTTTGCTGCATCGCTTGTGGTAAATAAATTGCTTAAATAGCACTCTGCACTGATGCACGCACAGCCCCATCACGTACCTGGCCATCTTGATGAAGTACTTGACGGTGGTGTAAGATTTCTGGGAGATGTTGGGGTAAGCGTACTGAGCTTGCACCAAGCCTGTCACAATCAGGCTTCCGAGGAGGAAAGCAGGAGAAACTTATGTAAGTTATTGAATGCATAATTAAAGAACAACATGTTGCTTGGAGGTTTGATTCTATTTTTCCATGGGAATGATGTCTTTGATTGCTTACGGAATACTAAAATGTGTACTGTCAACTAATAAGAAATTTTTTAACATTTTGAATGAGTATACATGTTTTTCTCAGTTCACTTTCAGATCAGGATTTCAAAACTATGGTTTGACGTATGAACTTGATGGCAGGAGAGCAGCGATTAGATTAGATTCTAAGCTATTCTATGCATTTCAACCCCAACGAAGAGGCTCCAAAGCGAGGAAGGAAATAAGCACCGTTTAGGAAACGCAGTATGTTCCATGCAAGGTCCACCGCGCTTAGAAACGGTAAATTAATAAGTTTATGAATCACGATGAAAGAGTCGGAAGGAAATCATTGATGCGAAAAGTACCGGTCAACAGTAAACCGAAAAAAAATGGTCCCTAGGAAAACAAAAATCCTATTCCACTTGAATAAAAATACGGCCCACCTAATTCTGAGCTAGGGAGGGAAGCAGTGCATGTGACCGATGACTCACCTAATGATGCCTGAGAAGTGGAATATTTCTGCCGTGATGTAGGCCAGGTAAGCGAGGCCCAGCAGCGCTAGCGGCTCCACCACTGAGGAAAAACCAAAATCTCAACGTTCAATAACACATAAAAAAACTCAATTTTAAAATTGTTTCTTTTGCAGTAAAGCCTCGATAGAAAGAAAGGTCTCAGCGATTGTGAATGTCTAAATTTGAATATGCATGGCGAAAAATATTGAAGAAAGAAACTAAATGGGAAAAAAGAGTAAGCGCATGAGAGTCCAAACACACAACGAAGAAAAAGGTGGAGAAAGTGTCAATTTTTGTGGTCATGTTTTCAAAACGAAATTAATAACAATGCAGCAGTTTTTGGCGATAAGTTATTTTGAATTTTATCAAAGGTTCTTATTTATTGCCTAAATTTTCGCAGCACCTTGTGAACTGAGTCTAGTGCCACATCAATCAGCGACTTTGTGAACGACGCCAAGCAATTTCCACCTTCAATCCACGTTTGTTAACTTCAATTAAATTCTTATTATTTTACGATATTTTATAACGATAAAAGTTTCAACCCCGCAGGTAAATATGTTTTAAAAGTCCCCAGTGGCTAAAAATACAAAAAGTCACGAAAAGTGTTTTCGAAAGACAGCACCAGCGCTGCGCGGGACAACGTGTGTGTTAGGCCATCGCCAGGATGGGTCGACTGGTGCCTCTGTGCTACGGAGGGAAAATGATGCTTCCCTAGAAGAAACTGAGCTCGCGTATTATAGATACTTGCGAAACGTACTTCTGTCACGATCTTCAAATTTTCAAAAACAAAAACTTAACTTGAAAACAGAAGCTTTTTCAGCTCAAAAACTCAAAAGCTTGTTAGCTCAATAACTCAAAAGCTTGTTAGCTCAATAACTCAAAAGCTTGTCAGCTCAAAAACTTAGGCTTGTGAGCTCAATCGCTTTATCGCTTGACTACTATTGCAAGTTTCGCTACTTCGCCACGCTGCCATCTGAAATTCTGGAAATTATTGGAAGTTTATCAAAAGGCAGCAACAGAAAAACTGTTGACGAACCTCTAATATCATTCAGCAAAACTGGCTTCTCTTCTATCCCTGAAATACCAGGAAGATTCCAATAGAATAACCAGTCTGAGAAATTGTGGCCTTTTATCGATCAACAGCTGACGACCCTCAGGTATCCCTAAGACATTATCAAAAGGTGGCATCCGAGCAAGGACCAACCCACATTTAGCAATCAATTGGCGGCCGAACAGGGACCAATCCTCATTATCCACCAGTGTGGTTATCGGAATTTTATAAGAATAAAGGTTTAATCGAAAAAACTGGGATAATTTTTCTAATTCCTTGTCCCATTTTGGTCGATCCTCAAGACGATTCTGTTCTTCTCATTTAACCGTTACTCATTGAGCATTCCCCCCTGGCTCCAAATTTTTTGCCCTTTTTCCCGATCCTGAAGACGATTTTATCCGTCTAATTTAACTGTCCCTCAATGAGAATTACCCTTGTTCCCCGAGGACTCAAGGGCGCACCTCTGACGGTGTCGGTGTACTTGGTGAACACGGCGGTGATCACGCCGAAGACGAGGCCAATGAGGGTCCCTCCTATCACCACCACGAAGAACACAACCACCGACAGCACGTAGTCCCCGGCTTGTATGATGGGCATCTGAAAGGCGGAAAGCATAATTAAATCATTAATAGTATTTAAAGCTTGTATAATGGACATCTGAAAGGCGGAAAGTATAATTAAATCATTAATAGTATTCAGAGCTTGTATAATGGACATCTGAAAGGCGGAAAGTATAATTAAATCATTAATAGTATTCAGAGCTTGTATAATGGACATCTGAAAGGCGGAAAGTGCAAATAAATTGTATATAATATATAGATTTTGTTACACTGTGTACAAATCTCGTATATTTTCATGAAGGATGTTTTAAAAAGAAGTCAAATGAACTAAAGGTATGAAATAATGACGACAGATAAAACGCTACGAGATGATCCCGAGACATGGAATAACTAGTTAAGCCCGTATCCCTTTCAGAGAGTTAATGCATTGTTGTCCCTTTTTTTATACTCTGTAATTTCAATGTTGAAAATGATGTTGAAATAATGAGTTTAAAGCATGGAATAACTCTCTTCACACTGAGGCAAGGCGGGGCTAAGGTAGTTACGGTAGTATTTTACGGTAGTAAAGGTAAGACTTCCCTCTGCAACAAATACACTAAATGCGCATCGGAATTTGCTCTGCATGCGAAAATGATGTCTTTTATTGGCTCGCGAGTGTGGCTAACTCGAAAAAAAGCCCATTTGAGTTCGCCGTCTGATTTTTAGAAGACGTCTCATCTGTTAAATATCAACCTCGAGTAGAAAAGCCAAGCATGAAAAATTGTATTTGACTAAAATAAAGTAAACAATACAATAATATTCAAGCTAAAGTTTAATTTAAAAGAGTTAGAGCACAATGAAATAATTTTAGAGTTATTTACACTTTTTCGTTACTTTATTCTCGCAAGACTTTTTCCGTTCCTCCATGTATGATTGTGAGCAAAATTTTTATCGTTAGCCGCATAAATTTTTACGCAAGACCTTTGCACTCCTCAAAATTAGAAAGAATTGAGTCGTACACACTTATAATCATTAACTTGTTCACTTCAAAAGGGAAAAAACTGTTATGTAATGGAGTAAGAGTATTTTTAGCTTAAGGTTTACAACGCTAAGCTGTTTTATACCCCTGTCATCCCATAACTAAACGTGGGGAAAGCTAATATCTGTGACGGCCGCACAACGGAACCCAAGAACACAAGGAGATGTGCTATATTCGCTTACAAACAACAAGATCAACCCAAACTCCAGGTTGCTGTTCCTTACAGTTTCCATCTAACGCACTTGACATCTTCCAGTAAGTGAGCAGTATAGTGCAGATAGCCACACACCTCCATGTAAGTAGAAAACATATTGTAAACCACGACGGTGACGCCATCATTGAGCAAGCTCTCGCCGAAGACGAGGAAGTAGAGCCCTTTGTTGACCCCCAGTTCCTGGAAGATGCTCAGCACGGCCACGGGGTCCACGGCGCTGATTAGCGAGGCGAACACCAGAGATTCTGTCAGCCTGCGTGCAAGACGGTATAATAATTTTATTAGTTTAAAAGCCCTAGCCTCTACAAAGTTAACCTCGAGAGAGCGAAAAGAAAGTACCATTTAGTACGGATT
This sequence comes from Platorchestia sp. MABIK, assembly GCA_014220935.1. Classification (NCBI taxonomy): domain Eukaryota; kingdom Metazoa; phylum Arthropoda; class Malacostraca; order Amphipoda; family Talitridae; genus Platorchestia; species Platorchestia sp. MABIK. The sequence goes on from JACJUY010007134.1 coordinate 45,111, forward strand.
GTGAAAGACATAAGGTGTGTTCCCACATACGATACACTGCACATAGAAATAGCAAGTTAGGAACGAATAAAATCAATAGCAAAAAGAGATAGTGAAAAAGATGGCAGGAGAACTTGAACAAGCCAAGTGGGCACAGGAAATAGAAGTCCCAAATACCTAATATTATTATAACTTCGTAAAAAACGGTACAGAACGATTACGAACCTTGCGCATCCTAGAAAGATGACAATGAACTCAGTGCAACTTAAGCTGGATATTTGAATGGATTCCTTATATTTACCAAAGTTTTGTCTGTGGAGCTTTATTTAGAAATGATAAAATTAAAATCAAAACCTCTCAAAATCTTCCAGGTTTTGTTAGCATAAAAAGCAAATCATTTGCTCAAAAATGAAGACAAGGGCTTTGAAATGACATCTTTTTGGTCTAACATGGCAGTGCAAGAAAGCAAAAACGAGAAGGGCTTTCGTTTCCAATGAGAAGTTGTCTATCGCTAGAAACAATTCAATAATCTATGGCAAAAACACATCAAATTCAGTAGGGGCGTTCTATTCCAATATTATACAGCACGACACATTAAGAAAATAACAAGTACATCGAAGCATACCTTGTGCATCACTTTATTTACGGGTAGGGCATATGATTAGGTGCATGCCTCCACTAGTAACGAATTTAACCATCTTGCCTCAGCTCACGTGGGTGTACAAGCACAGCTTTCTCACAACCAACGCACAGCTCTGGAGTGTGTAATGAGACGCAGCGACACCTTTACCTCACTGCTATTCCACCTGTAATGAAACTGAAGAATTGGGCTGATGCAACTGAATAGGGCTGATGCCACTGAATTGGGCTGATGCGACTGAATTGGTCTGATGCCAATTGAATTGGGCTGATGCCAATTGAATTGGGCTGATGCCACTGAATTGGGCTGATGCCACTGAATTGG
>JACJUY010007135.1:7028-43576 GCA_014220935.1 Platorchestia sp. MABIK
TCGAGAGCTGAGAGTAGAGGGTTTTTTGTTGAAGCATTTTTTTATACTGTTAAAAGCCACTATTTCCTGTTAACTGCTGTGCTGTTTTTCAACACATCTTCAACTTTTATCTTGTTTCTTTGCCTTTCTTCTTATTGTTTCTATGCGCTGGGAATTTTGTGTGGGAAAACACCTTGTGCATAAATTCTGATTTCGCTTAAATCTATTAAAAAAGGTGCCTTAATCCTTCTTATCTTTGGAATGCCTTTGTTCCAGTTAGGGAGGCTTAAACTAACCTGACTTATCTAATTTCACACTCCATGCAGAATAGTCGCTTTCGTCAGATCGTCTTTATTGTGACCAGTGAATTTCGGACGAATAGAGTTATAAGAATGCTGATCGAGGATGTATTTCTATTGCTAGAGCACATTCAGCTAACAGAAATAAAATAAATGATCAGTTTTAGTATCCAAATATCTAAATTTTTTAATAGATGTGCGACAAGGCATTAGAGTGATTGAAATTTATATTATGACAACCCCACCAATTGAGAACACACAGTGTAATATTGTATAGGAATGAACCTCAAAGTTCACTTAAAGTACACATAACAAATGTGTTCATTTGTTCCTCCTATTTTGTAGAAGTAGCTTCTTAATCTTAGAGACTCGGGTATCAACTTCAAATATACGTTCAAAATTCATAATGATGCCGAAGTACCCAAATTTCCAGTAACTTTGTTCAGTCACTGAAAATATAAATCAGCTTGGTTATTAACTTCGCGTCTATTTTCTTTTCCGCTTTCATGGCTGTAAAGCCTGGATTACACACAGCGTCATTTTTATGCAGCCTATGCAAGAACCTCCTTTGTTTCTGAGTATTGTGTCAGGGAGCGACACAAAGGTTCAATCAATGCTGTTCGAGCTACGGTGACTGAGCGCCATCTAATTAAATTTCTTCAGACTGGAATAACATCAAATAAGTGGGCGCCTGTGGCGCAGGACGGCTTTCATGCGAGTAGACTAGGGCATGAAACGCTAATATAATTATTGGCTAAAAATCCTTTCGTCCTCTCGCTAAGCCAAGAATTCTGTAACCCACCCTGATGATTGAGAAGGTAGTTCTCATCTTTACCCATAGTTTTCACGTTAATGATGAGGACGAAGTTCCAGTTTTTAGGGAAATTATAGTAAAACTAACCTCTTTTATATAGCTCAGGGCTAATCGACAATAGATTATATTGCTCGCATTATGCTTCAGTTTACTTGGCATTTCCCGAGAGCTTTCCCGGGCCCAATAAAATCACCAACATGACACGCACTAAAAAATGTTGCTTTAAATTTCTTTTTGTAAATATTTTACCTCCAAAAAAACGAAATGTGAGAGCGTCTCTTTCGATAGTAGCAAGGGTTCTCTTGTTCACACGTTTTTGAAATATTTTCATAGTGACGAACTTTTTTGCAACCTCTGTAGTAAGTAATGATATTAAACCCTCTATCACAGCATCTTATCACTGGGACCGAGGTTATGGTGAAACATCTTCAGACAACTAGCTTGTTACTCATAAATAGTAATGCGTATTTTTTCCGAATCTCTCCAGTGATAAAAGTTCAAAACATTTGCAAAATAAAAATGCTTTTCAGTCTCAAATACAGCGTTAAACAGTTAAGGAAATTAAAAAAGGAGTTCTTTCAATCATTTCTAATGCGATTTTGCACTTTTTCTTTCAGGAAAGTCAATTTAGAATGCCTAATTAATTTACGATCTATTGTAGTTTTCTTATGGGATTTTCACATGCTGCTCGTTAGTGACTAACCGCAATTTCATATCTCAGTTAGCTCCCAGACAGAAGCTATCCATAAGCATGCCATCAAAATTAGACTTCAACTTTAAAAAATTCTGAAGTTACACTTCACTATCACCAATCAACGCTTCTATCACCTAATTGAAAATCAATTAATATGGTGAAACTTTTTTTGTTCAGCTTCAATGTTTCAATACTAACGTTCTCTCGTTACCATTGGAATGAATGGCCAATGAAAGTCCAGAGAGGAGCATTACGTCTGTTTTAGATTAGTTAGGTTTGTTTATCCTACGCTATGGGGACTAGCACCTCAGGAAAGACACCGTTAGGAGACATTAGATGAAGAGTTACTTTCGGGGCTCTGTCTTTCGCACCCATTTAATTTTTCAGGTTTCATAATTTGTTCGCTAACTCTTCTGTCATTTTCTTTTTCCTTTCTCGCCTTCTGTTTTCAAGCGTAGGATACCATGTGCAAGAATATACCGCATGCCTATATTCCTTGTTATCTTCGGTCCATCCTAAACCGTCCCGTCTCTTCTCTCTCTTGAAGTTCTTTTTTTTGCGGCTAGAGTCATAAAATATTAAAATGACCATAATACTTTTGGGCAAGAAAATGAAAATTTTATTGGCCCAACACCGCACTCCTGTTTCTTGAAAATGATGATTGCGTTGAATAAAGTTTTTCTATTCTGAAATGCATTTAATGTTAATTGCACTTCTAAGCCAAGCTCCACGTGTCGTATTCAATGAATTGAGCCTCTCCAACCTTTCCTTCGTACAGAGAGTCAAACTAGTCACTCTTTGACGCCTGACTAGGAAAGAATTTAATTTATTTATGTATTTAATTTTTGTAAGTGAAATTTCATTTCATTTTATACATTTTAGATTCTTTTAGGTTTAAAAACTCCCCTATCTTTATTAGATAGTGTTGGTTTTAGTTCGAAGAAATAAATTATTCAATTAACAAAGCAAAAAAATTGCTTCATTGGTGCAACATCTATTCCAATTACCTGTGAGCATATTGGGAAACCTTTTCATAGTTAGCAACAGTGAGTAACTGAATTTAATCCCTCCTCAGGAGGAAACAACTACTATTTCACTCCTAGGGGGAATATGTCTGGTCCCGAGCTAAAAGTTATGTTGACTTTCCTCTTGCTGCAACAAAATAGTTTTTTTTTGTTTTGTTGCGGACCATCTTTTTCAGCTCACTGCGGTCCTGTTTTTCAGCATCTACTACTTCGTTCTTCAACTTTTATCTTGTTTCCTGCACTTCTTTCCCAAGTTACTGTTTCTATGAACATTGCGCATGAATTTCGCGTTCCTAGAAGTCCATACTAAATTGTGCCTTCTCCTTTCCTCTCTTTGTAACGCATTTGTTGGGGTTAGGGAGGCTTAAACTAACATGTAATCTAACTGAATTTAATGAAATGACTCGGTATTTAAATAAATTGAGTTTAAGTCTACTGTTCGGTACATAATAACATTCATGAACATTTCTTCCAGATCGTTCGGGAACTTCTTCCATTTCTTGCATTACGAGTTTTAATTTTCGAAATCGAAAATAAGTTCACTGTTGCGCGTGAAAGTTCGCGGAGGATAAATTGTGTGCTGTGAAAGATGAAAAAAATTTAAGAAAACTTTAGATGAAATTGTCTAGATGTCTGTTGCTTAAAATATTGTGTTCAGTAATGTTGATATAGATTCAGTAAACTTTTTAGAGCAAATAAACCTTATTATTCACAAAACTTGTTTCGCATTTTTTCATTTCTAGGATGACACGAAATTTTATTCCGTTTTTTTCAGTTGATTTAATTAACTCAGAAGTTTTTGAACGTGCTTAAGCATTTTTTGGTACTCAATAGATATGTAGCTCCAAAAAAAGGGGCATTCTTGTTTTAAAATAAGAAAAAAATTTTGCCCGGAACAAGAACCAGCGAATTGAATAATTAGTCAAGGAGTTCCCTGCAATCGAAAACAGATGGTACAATTTTTTTACTCAACTCCCTCAATACATTCTACTAATATAATTTCAAAAATGGCTTCATCAATTCAATAATGGTAAATAATTATCCTAAGGACAAAATTAGGATGCATCACCTTTCATGGAGCATAAAAAGGACCCTTGAGCGCGAGCGCAAAACTCTGTTTTCTTTCTGATTAAGCTCTTCGACTGAATGAGGACGTTGTTTTGATTTATTGGCATCTGTTTTTCCGAGAAGATTGACCATTCAAAACCTCACTGTTTGCTATCCACAGTGATGTAACAGGAAAATTCTGGCAGACTATACGTCTTCAACTTGGAGTTTGTTCTCTCTGTGTTGTGCCGTGGCGATAGTTTGTCTTCTCGTTGTAATATATCAGATTCTTTTTGGCGTTTGACACTACGGTACTACTAGCTGTACCAGAAGCAATTCCTCTCAATGTTTCCGAAATCTTAATCTGAAATGCCGTTATCACTCATCTTAGCCCTGAACAACGCCTCATTGTGAGTGCACTGTTTTAAATTTGCAATTCATGTTGGCAAAAACTAAGCAGTCTTAAATGTGATACTTGCTTGACTTCTGCTGATCACAAAAACTTACCAGTAGAATTTACTGCCCATTCTTTTCCTTGAATGTTTATTTCTGAAGTCTGCTTTAATGGTTTCATTAAAATAGGGAAAACTGTTCTGAACACCAATATTTTCGAACTTTTTCTGGCATAGCTGATTATTCTCTTCCAAAACATTTAACGCGCGAAAATGATAATTTTGAGATCCAAATACAGTCATTAATGTACTTTTCTTGCTTTAAGTTCACCAATTTAGCACTGGTTTTGAATCGTTTGAAAACACTGGCTTGCAACCTTCATTCCTCAGATCGTCTCTCTTACTGAGTTGATGGCGGGCATCAAAGCTGAAGTCAAAACATGTCAGCTATTCCAGCTGATGTGTTGGCCGCAAGGACACAAGGTGCCATCCTCCACTAATGCTCTCGTCGAGCTCATGAACATGGTCGAGAAATGGCGACAAAGGACAGGTTACGGACCCGTCATTGTAGTCAGCCCGTGAGTGTCTTCTCTTGGTCCCATTGTGGACGAGTCTGAGTGCTCGCTCCATAGATGTTCTCCTAAAGCACTTTATATCTTTTATAAAACCATGGACTAGATTAAATGTTAGGTGCTGGCATATTAGTGAAGCAATGCACAAAATAGTGAAAAATTCTTGTTGTCAGTTCGTTTCTACTTTTCCGGGAAATGGAATTTTTCAATAGAAAGAAGTCCAATTATTTGAGTAATCCTATTACTAGGTCATGCCTTCTGGAATGCAAAGTGTGAGGTTATATTCATATGATAAATCTTTGTATCTAGTGGATCTTCTAAATTATAGCTTCTATGGATTCTTTTCGGCTAATTTTAACATTATTATTATTATTATTAATTTGGTCATCCGAGTGAGATTTTAACAAAATTTGATGATAAATTTGACCAAGCTGAATTCTTTCTCATTTCTTTTAGCTGCTGAACGTTTTTCATGTTTTCTTCTGTCGTGTCTTTCAAAGCATATCAAGCTATCATTTGAATTGTTCACAAAATTGAAATTTGCAAGTTTCTTGTAAAAGAATCACCAAATTGATACCAATAAAGATTATCAGAAATAGGACAATTGAATTTGAAAGTTAGATTCAAACGATGAACAAAATTGACCTGGGAGATGAAAGACAATTTCATCAAGTTGATCCGAACTAAGAGTCAGTGCGTCGCTGTATCCCTCTCTAAGAAGTCAATTTTATCCAACCTTCGAAAAACATTTTACGTTCCTAGTTTTCTTTTAGAAATTAAACAATAAAATAAAACGTTAGTCAATCGAAAATCCCACCCCAATAATTCCAGCGAAGCCATTCAATGCAGTAATTTTTAGAAGGAGCCAAGGAACCAAAATAAACAGAATGAGCTTGCGATGCGATTTTGAAAGAGGTTCTCATTTGTTGGTCGTGTTCAGAGACGGGATGAGCCGCGCCGGCGTATACTGCGCAGCCAACGCGTGCATCGAGCAGGTGGTGCAGCACGGCGAGGTGGACGTGTTCCAGGCCGTGCGCACCGTGCGGCGACACCGGCCCCAGCTCGTCAACAGCATGGTGAGCTGAGAGCCGTTTGTTGTTCGGAGGCACTGCAGTCTAGAGTGGCAGGCAAGGAGGTCTTTTGTGAGACTTGAAGGCGTTGTTGGGGTACTGAGACTTGGAGGTTCTTTGTTGTATTGACATGGTCTTCTTATTGTATTCACATGGAGAAATCTTTGCTGCGTTGAAATATGGCCTTCTTGTTGTACAGACATAAGTCTTTTTGTTGCATAATGTTTTTGTCATTCTGCTTACATTGAGGCTTTTTTGTCTTTTTGTGTACATAGTCTTTTTGTATACATTGAAGCGTTTTTTGTCTTTTTGTATACATGGAGCCTTTATGTCTTTTTGGATACATGGAGCCTTTATGTCTTTTTGGATACATGGAGCCTTTTTGTCTTTTTGGATACATAGAGCCTTTTTTGTCTTTTTGTATACATAGAGCCTTTTGTCCTTTTTTAAACATGATTTTTAAACATGGAGGCATTTTTCTTTTGTTGAGACAGCATTCCTGCATTTTGCTTTGAAGCATAACACCACTATTTATCAAGGAGGAAAGTAAAGAGTTCTCACGGTGGATGCTAGAGAATCTGATCACAACAGAGTCAAGGGATTCTTGTTGGTTCGCTTAGGACGGATGTAGAGCTCTTATTTCGGAGGGATCATTATCATATCGAATTATGGTTATTTTTTGCTTTGAATTAGTATGCTGACTGTTTGAGGGATATGACGGATATTCGATTCGTGAAGTCGAGAGTGGATTCAGAGGGACAGATAATACGAAAACAATAATTCAAGTTCGAAAATGTTTCTGAGATAACCTCCAGTTTTGTTGCGTAGAAATTGCAGCGCTAGAAAGATACTCATCAAAACACACGTTAAATTTCTATAGGACTTTGAACTGGCAAGCAACAGTTTTAAGCAGCGTGGTGAAATAATGATCCAAAAATTCTATTGTTTAAGAAATTGTTTCTAGAAGCACATTTTCCGAGAGATTCTCAATTGTACTCATCCTAGTGATTGATGTTTCGAACGCATCCGACGAGTTGCTCCAGTGAAAAAATAATATTTTACAACATTGTGTACTAATTTTTGGTATCACGTTTCACGCTTTGGAATACTAAATTTAAAAAATCAAAATTTTATCCGTCTGTCGTCTCAGTTGAAAAAATCATGAATATTTTTTAATTTGATACGTTTATCTAGATTTTCGCCTCATAGATGACCAGTTTCTTAGTGATTCACGTTTTCAAGAGATAACACTGTTAAGTATCACTGAACTACTAGGTGTGGTCACCGTAGTTACATAGTTAACTTTAGGAAGAGTTTTAAATTTGTATTTGTTTTACAGCTTCCCTAGTGCATTGGGGGAAATGGTGTCCTCTGTGCACTATTTCTTGTTGTGTTCAGGCGTACATTTTTTTTTAATGAATTAACTGGAGAGACTCAACTCGCTGGAATTTGAAGTAGATTAGTAGACTTTGATAACTTTACTTCATGTAAAAGTCGTTTTAACTTGCATAATTGTCATTAAAATTGTAGAAGACTGGTTATGTGCCAGCTAGGAATCAATGCGTGCGGTGTTTCTTCGCTTTCAGGGGGAATATGAGAGGTCTCAAGCTACAGGATAGGTTGGAATTTCTTATATTGAAATTGATTAGGTTTTGTTTTGTTACAAGCCATTTTTTCCTTTCAGTGTTCTGTTTTTCAGCACCTATTCCTTTATTCTTTATTTTTTATTTCGTTTCATGAACTTTGTTCTTTACTTACTGTTTCTATGGACCTTGTGCATAGATTCAGCGTTTCCTTAACTCCATAATAAATGGTGCCTTCCTCCTTCCTCTTTTTGGAACTCCTTAGTTGCAGTTTGGGAGGCGTAAACTAATGTAAGATTTTTCTCAGATGTTCAGTCACTTTCGAATAGAGGTGCTACCCGGTATCTTTGACGTATTCCAGAAATCAACCCACAACAATGTTCCCTGGATATTATTTGTAGTCAGTCGAATAAGATGGTAACATTCCATTTTCCGAAATTATTGACACCAGATATTGAAATTCTGAGACATTTTCTGATGAAAATTTCAGTAGTAGCAGTTATTTTGTTATTGGAAGCCAGTGTGAGGATACATGACGAACAAACGATTTTGATCGGGATTGACGACCGCGTAAAGGTTCTACAGCCTTCAAATAAATCCTTTAATTTCTGACTTGATGATGCTGGCAGAAATATTTTCTTCAGAAAAATGCTAACATTTAAATTTCCTTATTCAGGCGGAAAAATTCATCTTTCTACATTGCCTCTGAAATTCAATTAATTCTCCATTAACTTTTCTGAATCGCACTCACTGTGACAATAACTTTCCCATTCATCGCTGTTGATGTGAATTATCTTGCCTCAATTAAATATTTCTATTCATTTTCGTGATGGTCGTCCTGCAAATTATGCGAGAAATGTTAAAAATCTTGTTCTGGGAAATTTTAATGAGGTAATGTTTTCGCGAAGAGGATTAGATAATTATCGTGCATTTACTTAGAGAAGAGAAGAGTATCCTGATACGTTTCAAAATGGTTAATGAGTTTGAATGATAATTAGGTGTAAGAAATGTGGGCACAATCATCAGCGCCTTCAACATGCATGATAAAGATCAAAACGACCATTTTCAAAACATCACAAGGAAAATTAGGGAAGAACATTCTGTATTTTAAGTAAACAGAGAATGATATGAAACTCTTCTGAACTGCGAAAACATTTGCAACGGACGGAGCTTAACCTTGATTAATTCGCTATAAGGAGTTCGGAGGAGAGACTTGAGATTGAGGTGAAGTGTTTAAGTTGTGTGTTCGATTCATGATGCCCAAATGCTGTCGAAAAAAGATTCGAAATTTCACCGCTGTTGGGCGTTGTTACCGTATGTTGCGTTCATGAGAATGGATGTAGCTCAGCATCCTCTTCTTGACGAAAGATTTGGCGATTTCATCAGCGATTGAGAAGCTACAAGGGTCAGCTGTTCTTAATATAAATTGAAAGATTGCTCATATCGCATATATTCTGTATTTTTGCTTTGATTTTCATTCTGAAAATCAGTCATTTTCATTTTAAACAAACGGGGTGCTGATATATTTAACGAAAATTTTCGTCATGAATGAGAATTTTCCACTAAGGTTATTTTTTTCTCAAAAAATTCTTCCATGGAGAAACGGAATTACGGCGCCAGTAAAATTTCGCTCATTTGTTAGTGAGCCCGATGGCGGCAACTGTATTGAAATTTCTAACTAAGATGTTTTCATCGTGGCAGTACTCAAAACTGATCAGCAGATCAGGACGACTCACGACGGCGATTGCCTTCTAAAAATCGTCTCCGTGATCGGTGTTAGTCGGCGTGAATCCATGTGACAGGCTATTCGTATGCTGAGCAAACTTATCCACTTAGCCGTTGTAGCTGCCTTTATCACAAATACGCGGCGTGAAGCGGTGCAGTTCTGAGCAGCCAAATTGCAGCCTAGCCTGCTGCCGCGACCTAATCTGACCTGACGCGAGCGTTGCTGCGCTGAAACTGCGGGTCTTGCTTGCGGTCTTGCCCCCTAAATCTGCGCAGATGCCGGCAATAATTTTAATTTCATAGGCTTTCACTAAGTATTTGTTAATATATTTTAGACGTGAACCTGACCGAAAATTAGGCAGTTTAGATAGAAATGCCTACTTACGGGACAAACTATGTGAAACACTTTGAGAAATCAATCAACTTTACTTTTTTTTACCTCAAGTGAAGATGAATATGTAAGCATTATTTTTAAGATAATCCATGAGAAGATTCTGTCGTAATTCACGGTTTCTACTTGCTCCGTGTATTTAAACCAAATGAAAAATCTTATTCAACAAATGTTATAAATTTTTATCTCCCCAACGAAGACCTGTAATCGAAGTTGTGATGTCATATGAAGTGTCTATGGGAACTAGCACTCGTCGAAAAAAAGGGGAGATCCCATGCTAAAGATCAGGTAGACCTTTCTTTGGTTGAAATAGAATCGGTTTTTGTTTGTTACCGACAATCTTTTTTTTCGGTTCGCTGTTGTCATGTTTTTAAGCACCTACTACTTCAACTTTTATCTTGTTTCTCAACTTTGTGGTTCTATGGTAGGAATTCTTGTGTGGGAACGTACCCCGTGCATAGATTTCCGTTTCGTAAAATCTTTACTAAATGTTGCTTCCCTCCTTCGTTCCTTTGGATCACCTTTTTTGAGGTTAGGAAGGCTCAAATTTGCTCATCTAATCTCATCTAATCTCATATGTTACGGTAAAATTTGAAAGCGCGAAGTGAGATATACGAATGAAAATTATTATTAGTGAGAACTAAATTTCATTTTCAACGCTCATGAAAAATATTTCCGACAATTCTGCAGAAGATTTAAAATCAAGAACTTTAAATGATAGCAGTCGAAATGAGTAAGCTTCGCCAGGAAAACATTTCATAACTTCAAAATACGTCCATACAAACCTAGTCGAGAAACGGAGCCGCTCAGAATCTGTGTTATTTCCTAATTCTTTTAGCAAGATGAAATTGAGAGCATTGTCACTGACGAGCTCTCGTTAGCTTCATTCTTGTCGCTATTGTACTTCTTCTCATAAATTTTTCGCCCAATTGCGTACTACGCCTTATCTCGGTGCAATTTGTATGAGCTCGCTAAAAAAGTTGAGCTTATTTTCAATGAGTTTTCTTGGGATTAAAGTAAGAGCAGAAAATGAACCACCTGCAGCTATCGATAGCATGTTTCACTGTCAGGGAGAAATGGTGGCAGTGAAATAAATCCTCCTCTTAGACGACGATTTAATGCTACGTAGGATGGCTGAACCTGAGTTTCTATCAGAAGTTAAGAAAGATATTTTTTTGAATGTCCGAAAATCCTTAAACTTTTTCATCAAACATTTCGGATCTTCACTCAATGAATTAGGTTAGGTTTTTATGATGTATGGTGTTCTGAAAGTAATAGCTACCTAGCCTTGTCCTGCCAGTCCAGCTTGACAATAAAATTAGCAGCTACATTTAATATCTTGCATAACTTCAAGTACAATTCAAAACCTGAAACTAAAAAGCCATGTAAAAAACTCACCTCACCATATCTATTTTAAGTAAAATTTCGTCTACCCAGCTTTACTTACGTCTTCAAATGATTAGTAAGCGCAACTTGGAACTACTACTCCAGTATTTACGGCTGCATTCATGAGCAAGGCTGTCGTCATCTGCCTTATATTGCCTGCGTGACCTGGAGACCGACTTGACCGAGTCAGTGTCCGGGCTGAGAACGCAGTGCCTCTGTCAACACCGGCGCTGACGTCCACATTTGTCGGAGAAATGGCACTTTCTGTTGCCGTTCCCTTCATTTCTGCTTCTCCTGCAGCTCGTACTGAAGTGGTTGCTTTAGTGTATTCTATGTTGCATCTGCTGAGTTACTCGTTCTTCGGTGAGGTTGATTTTGTTTCCTTTGGAAATGATACAAGTTGGCTCTATTTTGGTAATTCCATTCCTGTTCTCCACTGTAGAAATAAAATATTCTATACTCTAGTGCTTGCTCTGGTTGTACTGATACTTCAACTTGGTTTCTGTAGATGCTATTTCTTTAATTTGCCCGCGAAATATAGCGTAAGACTTTTCTTCAATATTCTCCATACTAAATTTCTTTCAGTTTACGACTTGGTTCACGTAAATGGAAACACGTGAGATTCTTACAAAACAGAAAAGTATTTACGCAGTTCCGACTGAATGAACGAGACCGTCATTCTTGAATTAGATTTCTCACGTTTTCTCTTATTTTGGAGTTTGATTTTGTCATAAGAAATGTAGTTTATTTTAATAGTTTCCTCAATGAATGACGCTTCTGTTATTAATAAGCTACTCAATGAGGAGAATATAACTTGTCAGAGTCTGTGAGGAAATCTGACAAAAGTTGCGTTATGTTCGGTATGCCTAGAACTGCGATCGAAATCAGGTCACTGATTTTTTTTCGACCATTCGATATATGACACTGTACCTCTCAATATTTTGGTCATGTTAATATTTTGTATCGAAATACTGCTTTGTAAAGACCAAAATTCGTAAGTTACCTGGATCCTCAAGTTCTTCAATCTATAGTCTTCTCTTTACGATAGTAGAAAAACTAATTCACTTCACGTTGCCCGTGTGTTTGTTTAGCATACTTCAGGTATTTGTTCTTAAATATCATGTAATTATACTAGTCTCCTGTAGTTCCTTATTCTCTCACATTAATAATTTAGTGAATACTGTCAATTTTTACGTTTTTCATCTTTTACGTTTTTCATCTTTCATTTATCTTTTATTTTTCATAATCAATAATTTCGATGTGTCTTTTCTGCATCACAGTTGTAAAGTTTAAGAGATTATAATTTCTTGCAGACGGAGTACAAGTATTGCTACGACCTGGTCCTCCACTACGTGCTACACTTCCTGCAGAAGGAAGTCAAGCAGTAAGCGTCCGCACTGGACCGTCAGACTGGGAATCTCAGACACCCACCTTCCTGTGTATGACGGAAAGCGACCCCCGGCACCATGATAAGATATTTATTACCTTCTATTTTCCTTGCAATGCAAGAAATTTGAAATTCCAAAACGAGTCTAGGGAATTCAGTTGAGGGTAATGCGTAGGTTATTGGCTAAGCTAGAGTATTTCGCAAACCATCTCGTAAAAACGTTTCGATTGCGATGAGGCTCCAAAAATTAAAAGCGGTTGTGTCAAAAGTTGAATTTATCAAAACGCTTAAGGTTTATGGCAGCAGTGTTGAAAAGTTCAATTTGTTTTTTCCACTCATGAAATAATTTGTGCGCGCCTACAGAGAAAATGTAAATAAGAAAATTTATGTTAAACAGTAGTTACCATTCATACTGATGGCCCTAACTTCTTACCTTCGAGCTGTGACAATGAAATCTGACGCTGTTATGCAGGTGCTGCGTTGCTAGAAACTGTTAAACTACTGAGTTATGAACCTCGCCAGGCTACGTAAGTTTCAGTTCTCTGTCATCCATTCTGCTGAGTTTGTTCCTTCCCGGCCGAACTTCTTTCCAGAGTTATTTGATGAAGTATTCTTACTTAAGACTTTAGAGAAACAAAGGTAATATAGAGAAAATACCGCTCAAAAATCCATTCATGAGAATTTTTTATCATAAATTATGAATCGGCGAATAAATAAACTAAAATGAATACACGACTACAAGTATGTTGTAAAATGCAGTGATTTACTCTGAATTAACAGAAACCTAAACGCGTAAACCTAGAGGCTAACTATTTTTGGAGAGGAACCACTTTACATGTCGAAGAAATGGTCTTAGCATTCAAATGTAGAGAGACTCTGAAGTATGCTGATGTTATTGTGCTGGCTAGTGAGGCTCGGCACACCGGTCATATGTAGACATGTGCAGAACAAGTAACTTTCTTGTTTTCTCTTCGCATATATGTATACAACATTGCTCAGATGACCCTCATGTATAGGTTACAGATAAAAATTTCAAATTTTGTGTTCATGTCTCACCAGGTGTGACATAAGAATTTTAGAATAAACCAAATGTCAAAACTAAATGATATGCAAAGGGCTTTCCTCCTAAAAATAGTCAACAGGTAGATTCATTCTGTAAGTTTAGCTTCCATTGTTTTTGATTACCACGTTTTATGGCGTAATTTCAGTCATGAGTTCAATTTAAGTTTTCATTCATTCTGAGATTCATGGTCATTGATGAGCAAAAGATCGAAACCTCATTGTTTCGAAGATACTTTTCTCTACTACCTTTCCCGTGAATTCACGCCGAGGAAGACGATTTTACACTTTGTTTAGTTTGTTGTTATAAAAACTTACGAATTTTGGAATTTGTACATAGCATAGACAAAACTTCTCGTCAGGCTTCTCTCATCGAACAGACTTCAAGGCAGTGGCAGCTGCATCTTTGTGACTTCTATTTCAGAGTAACTGACTGAATATGATATTCAGGAGACGTTCTCTGCCTCCTAACTGCACAACACCACGCCAATGATTGTGGGCTGCATTCGTTGCCTGTAATGGGCTTCAGCCTCATGTGTGGCATGATGGGGCCTTCAGCCGTTTTAAAATGTTGCAGAAATCCGGAACATAAAGAGGGCTATGTTCGTGATACGATCTAAGCATCCATGGCGAGGTGTGAGGCGTATCAGCCTCGCGGTGTTGTGTGCACTGTTGTTGAAACTATGAAATTCAGTGACGTATCAAGGAAGATGATGGGAGTGAATCATAATTATCATTAGAGCTCCTACATTTTGCATGCTGATTTGATAAACAGTGCCCTTTTCCGATCAACCTATTGATGTAAAGTGCAACGGTCGAAAATATAAAGTCTATTTTGACCAAACCGTTGAACCGCCTTCAAAAGAACCCGATTATCTGCTCAGCCCTATTTTCCTACGTAGGTTAATTTTATCCCAGTTTGTTCCATTCTTAGAGTTATGATATGTAGGAGTCGGTTTTTTAAGAAAAATACAAAACAATGTAGCATAATCATTTGTTTTATTCATTGTACATGATGGATATACTGTGTTGGGCAAATACAGTTCTTAGATAAAAATTCGCCTAATTTTTCGTAATATGTTCACAATAAAATTGAACACGCTCAGTTGCCAACAAAGTATTAGTGCTGTACCCCAAACTTGTCTACCCGTTTCGAAAATTAATCAACTTTTGTCGGTCTTGGTAAGACATCCCATTGTTGTGGTATTTCTTGGAACATGAATTAGGTATTCTTTAAGATATCCTGTTTTTCAAATGATTGAACTGGCTTAATAGAAATAGTTAAAATGAAGAATCTAATTATGACGTACATTGAGAACAGAGTCTCCCATTCATGAAATACCATTTAAAGTTCGTCAGTCAAGAAACTCTCTTCAAAATAACTACCTGTGCAAAAATTTCATCACGATGTATTCAAACGTTTCTAAATTAGTAAGATGAACGAGGCGCTGTTTAAAAGTAGAACCTACATTAGCAACAACCTCAGCAATGTGCTTTACACCACCGTAAAACACTGTTCATCAGTTACACAACATACAATTATCCTAAGAGATCATTAAACTTACCACAGCGAAAGTCGAGCTCGCGCGAGGTACACTTGGGTTCGGTAAAGCTTCCAGCAGCAAGTTAATTTGGAAAGAGATTGAATGAACAACAGCGAAGCGAGGTTACACAAATTTCTGTTATTTATCTAAGTTGGTTAGACGAGGATGAAGAAAACTCGATAAGTATGTGCTGAATTAGTGCCCGATGAGCTACGAAGTTCAATTGTAGCTGAACTGTGGTACTCCATACTAGGAATACTTCATATTCAAGGGCCCCCATCATGTAACATTAATATTTATTTTGTAAGAGTCTACCTACAGTTGCAACTCTTACAAGTCAAGAAATAAAACAAAGCAAGATAGTAATTTCTACGAGGATTTGAGATAAAATTATTCAACAATCCTTTGAGCAAAGATCTTAAAATCGCTGCTGGTGAATACAACAGACGTTTTAGAAAAGAACTGAAACCGATAATTTCTACTTGTACAAATAAATTAGCTTCTCATTTTTATTACAATCATTTGTTGAATTCAGTTGCCGTTTTGATACTTGCTCAGTACCTGAAAAAATAGATCAGAAATCACGTCTTTAAGTGCCCAAGCCACTGAATACCTCAGCACCAGTCCTCGGGTCCGCCAGCAGAACTTGCCAGCTTCATGGCGGAGCTGCTTCGGGGAGTTAGAGGCGTCGAAGGGGCCGTGCCTGAATAAGAAACAATACTACGACCAGTACGACGTTTCAACGAAGAAAATTTTTCACTCGGAGATGAATTATTGCAACCGTAGGTATAATAATTATCTGGGTAGTTTTCTTTGGCTTGTCGGGGATTTGGAGCCGCAAAAGCACTAAATTTCTGGGGTAGAATATCGCTCCGATTCTCAGGGTTAGTCGGTAAAACATTAAGACGATTCTTCATATCTCGAGAGAGATAACTCTTCTGGTTGTGGATGGAAGAAAGCGTCTGAGGTTTATGAATCCCATTGGAAAGAGATTTTAAACGTTCATCAGGCTTGTGTTCCGAAGTTTTCATCGGTTCAGCACGCCCCGCTGGCGCGTCACACAAAGAAGAAACTTCTGAAAAGGACTTCGGAGATGCACAGCGTTCAATATCATCTGGATGCTCTTCTCTCTTTATTGCTGTAAATTTTAAAGGTGAGTTTGTAGGAGTCGCTGACAGACTTCGTTCATCGAAATTGGAATTATAAGAAGCATCTTCAAAGCGACCGAGATGGTCACTTTGAGAAATCGTCTCATCAAGCGGATTATCTATTTCGACATCGTCGGATTTTCCTCTCATGTAACTAGAGCTACCGCCCGAAGACGGCACTTGATACTTCGGATTACGGTCCAGTGGACAATAATTGTAAGCCTGTTCCATCAAATCGCTTTTTGTACCCGACGACCAAGAGTCTCTAGAACGAGAGCTCTTCACATCACTTTTACGGCGTCGGCGGTCGGCGGACGGCTCGCTCCACTCATGAAGGTTTTCCAATATCATTTCTGTCGAGAAATGATCAGACTGCCGTCGTTTAGCGAGAGCGTGGTTTTTACTAGTCGAACTCGCTCTTGACGCATCAAAATCACGATTCATCCTTGAACGTCGTTTATGGACAATGTCTGATTTGTAACTTGAAACACTAATTCTGCCAGACGCTTGGGATGACACCTCGTATTCTATGTCTAAAGAGTCCATATTTAGTCCGTCCCCTATTGACTTCCAGCCACTGGGAGCATGAAATCGTTCGCTGTGGCCACTTGGACGATGCTTTGACGAATGTGAACTGCAAGACGACGCCTGGTCGACGCTGAGGAGGCTGGTGGTGCGCTGGAGGCTTAGCCGCTCCGGCTTCTTCGGCGGCACGGGCTTCGCGCGGTGCGAAGTGCGCGAATCCACCTGCACAGGAAGCAAAGCACTTCAAACTGAGTAACTTCACACTTCAAACCTATAATTACAGTTTTACTGAAGACTTTAGTCAATGACTAATTTTTCATTTGATTGTGCTCTATTTTGAATCCATGAATGCACTTGTTAATAAAAGGACACTTCACCATTTAGGCGATGTAAATATTCAAATAATTTATTCATATCAGCATACCCATTAAGTACCTCATTTTCATCTACTTTCTGGGAATAAATTTATATAAATATCAACTTTCACAATGCATGTATTTTCACACTTTGGTATAGCACGCAATGATCATTTTTACCAAATAATAAGGAATTTTCTCACAAAATTGAACGAGAAAACTTGTTTTTTAATTTACGTAACCTTAAGAAAACATTCCGTTGAATTGATTTCAAGGTATAATTTTGTTTTGTTGCAAATGTATGGCTTGCCAAAAGTATCTTATAAACAATTACAAGTCTTGATACCTGTGAAGACATGAAAAACTCATGGCCATTAGTGACTCTTTAAAAGACAATAAATTACACTAAATTTCAAAATTTTAGGTAAAAAATGCAAAAATGTGTTTATAATGCCTTCTAAACAATGCGCTCTAAAAATCTCATTATAAAATGAAATTTGCCGAACGATACGTAGCAAAAGATCCAACTCATTTTCCAATAAAAAATGGGATATTCTCACCAAGCTCCTGAAATCAGGCGTAGGAGAAACCACGAGTCTTGACTTCCTTAGCTCAGGGACTGCGTTAGGAAGCGCACACTCTGGAACATCAAAGACGTCTTTGGCAGCTTCCTGATCATCGTGCACTGCTGTCTGCCTGAGGGAAGGATACGATGAATAACCAGACGAAGACGAGTCGCAGGATGGATTGTGACCACTCGACTTGCTCGAAGAGGACGAAGTTCTGCGTGCAGATGGTCCAAGACGAGTTGTATCGTCATTGCCTCGACTCGGTGTTGGGTGCTTCTTACTAAGATCGTCCGATGATGAACTGCCAGAACTGGGGCTCGCTACTGCAAGAGTATGCTGCCCTTTTTGATATACCTGCAAGCAAAACCGAACGCTTATTATTTGAAGAGTAATGCCATGTCTGAGTCAAGTAGATGGCATTTGAAGGTTTTTGCATAAATAGAAGACTGTAATAAAATTTGAATGACTCGAAAAAACAAAGCAATATCAAGCCCGTAAGTTACGTAAGCCGTTGAATGTGTTAAACTAGTATTTAAAGAGTAATACCACGTCTGTGTAGAGTAAACGGCATTTGAAACTTTTTGTAAAAATGGAAGAATGTTATACAATTTGAATGACTCGAAGACTCAAAGCAATGTCTTGTAAATTACTCGAGTCTTTTGAATGTGTTGAGTTATCAGTAAAATGCGTTAATCACGTACATTGAGAGGAATTTGCGCGATACAGAGTAGGTCAAAAATAAAAACGAATTAGTGAAACATTGGAGACTTATTTTTTAAGACTTCTTCCATTGGATACTTGGTTTGATTTTGAAAACCGAAAACTTTTTGGTGCGACGTCGCGGTAAATGCATATTGCAATATTAAATTAAACTAAAATTTAGCTTAAGCCTCCCCGACCCCAACAAAAATGTTCCCAGGAAAGGGGGGAAGAAGGCCCCCTTTGATGTGGAATTGAATGACCGAAGAATATAAATATACTCAAGGTGTGTCACCAAACCCTGCTCAAAGAAACAGCAAAATTGAAAGGTCCATATGAAACAAAAATAAAAGTTGAAGAAAAAACTAGTAGGTGCTGAAAAACTGGAATGAATCGAAAAAAAGATAGTTCACAACAAAATAAATAAATAAATTTTTCTAACGTAGAAAAAAAAACCTGAGCTTCAGCTCGGGAATGAATATTGCAACGAGGAACACAGTCACAGTCAGCGATTTGTACATCTTCTCAAGCGAAGTTCTCACTTGGATTACTGTGGCTCCTGATGAGCAAGGAGCTGGCGAAGATGATGACGACGAAGTAGCAGAATTCTCAGACGAATCTTTGCACTTCTGAGCGGCAGCTTCGAGCTCGGCCACTTGATCTTCCAAGTATGAAATTCGGTGAGTCAGGCGAGTTTTGTCGTTTCTGGTGGAAAGAACGAATTGTTAATTTTGAGCGGCGTTTTATTAACGCATGCATCGTTGGGTGTAGGAAAACCACTTATTATTCAGTTAAATGAGTTTTCTTTCATGGGCTATGGTGACCACATTTTTAAAAATAAATTTGAAGACAGGTTTCTAATCTAAAAATTAAAAAAAAATTACAATAAACCTACGTTAAGTTCATATGAACACAAGAAAATTATCATTCATCAGTAATTTCCAGACATGCAATTGTATTTTTGCGGGAATACGTGAAATGTTTGCAAAAACGAAAATGTTTTCGCAATTGTAATGGTACTACACACTTAATCGAGCTTATGACATATTACACCTTGCTTTTGTCATTTGAACACGTTGCTCAAATCGACAAACTGAAATATTCTTAATGTCAATGCAGAAGTAAAGATACAACTGACATCTACAGTTTTTTTTTTGAGTAGACGAACAGGAATTGCACCATTTGTGGACGACTTCGATCCAGCTACGCTTCATAATCACACTGTCTAAGAATTTCAAAAATGTTAAATTTCAATTTAAATTTTTTTTTTTCATTCCCGGGAAACTTAATTTCATTTACTAAAACTTTCTCTTCTTTCAGCTTTCTTATGATTGTACCATTTAGGTTTTAACTCATAATGCTTAATGGAAAATTCTATATTCGCTTGCGTTACAAAGTAAAAACTGAGCATCCGTATTTTGAATTACCTTTTTCAGCAGCATACACTCAAAGATGCTGCATGGTTTTATCCGCCGCTTATTGGTTTATAGATTAGATTAAAAGTTAGTTAAGCCTCCCTATCCGCAACAAATGCGATCCAAAGAGAGGAAGGAAGAAGGCACCATTTAGTATGGATTTAAGGGAACGTAGAATCTATGCAGAAAGCGCATAGAAACAGTCAGTTGAGAAATAAGATTATGAAACAAGAATAAAGTTGAAGAAGAAAGTAGTAAGTGATGAAAAACAGGACAGCAGTGAACCGGAAAAAGGTGGTCCATAACATAACAAAAACATTTTATATTAACAAAATGAAGGCCTACCTAAATCTCATCTCGGGCCCTCACATTTTCCTCCTGGGAGTGCTACCTCCCGTAGGTACAATAGTTGTATCCCCCTGAGGGGTTATACGGTTATAGATAAGTAATGCAGATGTATTCAAACCATTTTTCATGACAAAACATTTTTCTTTTCTTCATTGCTTTTTCTGTTCATCCTTATAACCCATCATACCAAAATGTCCCTACTCGTTGCATCATTTTGGATGAATGCCATTTTTGTCAATCTATTACACGCTCCACAGCACTGAAACTCTCAACATAAATTCTAGCTCTACGTTCCATTTGGCAACTCCTCTCATCTTAGGGGCATCATAATTCTCCTCAGTTATACAGCAATATTGTATCCAAGAACGTAGACCCTGGTGTGTTTGGAAATCCATCTACAGCACAAAAGTACATGGTGGTGAAACTCCCGATTTCCTGCCGAGTTCGAACGCCCATTAAGTTTTTGTTATCTCAGAGACCCACTTGGCGGTCTCCTTCTCCCTGAGGGCTTTGTCCAGCTTGGCTTGAGTCTCCTTGAGTTCTCGAGTGCGGTCCTCCAGTTGCCTCTCCAGCCGCCGCTGAGAGCCCAGGCTTGGATGGCTGCTGCCCGTCGCGCTAGAAGCCGTACTTGCTGGAAAATTACTGAATTATAGTGCGCGTAATTTTGCAAAATACGTCTTTTAATTACCAAAGAAATTTACATGATAATTAAAGGACAAAGAATTAAGGTAAGCCATTGAACACGAGAGAGTTTCACAATAATTTGATTTTGAGATGCGTAACTACTGCTCCCAGTTGAAGTGACAAAATTAAAGAGCATCATGGCACACTGTTCTCACTGGAAGAAGAATGAACGGAGGACAAAGAGGAAGGTCAAATGCAAGTTGAATTTTTTCTTAGCAAGAAAAAGCTACGTAGCCCTAACTTTAGAGCAAGAAAACAAGGGGAAAATTTAAGTATGGCGTAAGCATTTGGTGCTGAAATAAATTGTTTGTATGCTTGAAGTTGGTACCAATGGCTTGCAAATGTCAGAAAAGTACAGGGACAGTGAAGCGAGTGAACATTTAATTTTTTTTATTTTAGTCGAAAATGTTTACCAGTACATAAGTATTTTCTGCTATTTTCTGCCAATCCACTGAGTGCTGAGATACGTACAATGCTGAGAGTCAAATACGTGTGTACGTTAACTCACAACAAATGATGGCGTTTTCATCTAGACGTAACCGGAAGAAGAAAAGAATAAAGAACGAAAGACGAGAACATTCAAGCAGAAGATCGGTTGCAAGGTACGCCGGCCTCCACCACTAAAATGAGAGAGGAGTAAAAAATGAGAGATTAGGCCCATATAACTATGAAGATTGGATTAAATTAGCTTATAAGCTAGTTTAAGCCTTCCTAATCACAACAAAGATGTTCCAACGAGAGGAAGGTGTAAGGCACTATTTCGTGTGAAGCTTGTGAAACTTTACCATACATGATCCTGTGTGGATGGAAACATCAAAGGAAGTTTATGAAACAAGATAGAAGTTGAAGGAAAAAGAAGCATGTTCTGAGAAATAATAAGGCCATAAATGAAAAGATAAAGCTAGTGATAAAAATGAAGGGCTACCATCAGCTCGGTTCTTCGCTTTCTCGACTATGCAGGGAGTGCTAATTTTCACAGGTACGATAGCTGTATCGCACCTGAAGGGAGTTGAAAAACACAATTATCCATGTCCTTCTGAATAATATGACCTAGGTCAATACCATTATTTCATTGTGTTTTGAACCAAAAGCGACCAGTACAATCTGACAATGAAAAGATTAAATAATGTATTGGATACTTTAGCACACTTCAGTATAAGACGTCTTCATGATATTATCCAATATTCACTGCTAGCTGTACAAAATGCATAGAACGGAATTTATCTTGAGTTGAGCGTAAAAGTTTTTAAATTCTTGCCTGCATCTCATCAAATTTGACGATTACATATCCCAATATGTATGAGACAACTGCTCAACTCAGCCATCGAGCAATTTAAAGAAATTTATGCATAAGCTGCTGCAAACTTGTTTCATTTTGACTGAAGAAAATAGTCGCAGAAAATGGAAGTAAAATATTGGCACTTAACGTTTGGCACTTAAAAGTAAAATATTGGCACTTAAATTTCATCCTCCGTATCTATTCACTTCTATTGTTTTTGTGTTTTCACTGAAGAGTTAGTCCATATCATAAGAAATCTGTTCTATTATTACATCAAGCGTTCAATGGTTCACCCATTTTCCTCTTATTCTCCTACTCAACGAATTGTACCGTCTAAGAAAAACAAGTTGAAATTTCTTCAATACCGAGTTTATTACTTTAAAATTGTGAAGATAAATTTTCCTTATTTTGTCGTACCTGAGGAGACAATTCTGATGACGACGATGTCCATGAAGGCTTGCATGGCGATCAGCTGGAGCACAACTTGCACGGGCGCTCCCAGCACAAGCCGGCCGTTCACTTCCACCAGTCTGCAAAAAAAGTAAACCTTCAGCACTTTCCATGAGGTGCGCTGGCCTAATGCGGATTCAAAATTTTCCTCAATAACATGGCTTCTAGCAGTAAGGATTGTGCGTGGAAAAGACCAATGGTGGGCAATACTACTCCAAGGCACGTATCTTCAAATGATCCTTTTCCCATATAAATTCGCTGGGGAAGAATTTTGGAGGAAATTGGCATTATTCCTAGAAACTGATAAAATACAAAACTAAATGCTCTGGTACAAAGTTTTCCTGAACTAAAAGTTTAGGAATAGAGGTTTGAAGAACTGAAGGAAATAGTGAACATCTGCATTTGTAATAATTGATTGGATTTTTTGCCAACGAAAAACTGATGAAGTACAATGTAATTACTTCGAGGCGTTACGTCTTAGGCTGTTGAACCTCCTTTTGTTAAAAAAATGTTGATGAAATTTAAATGAGAAGCCACTGCTGGAGTTAATTTTGGAGCAATTTTTCTTGATAAACATACAACGATTACCAGTAGGCTTATGAAGAACAATTAGTAGCATCGAGAAAGAAATTTTAGGCCAGCCATTTTTATAGGTTTTTTCACACACGTATGATAAAAATGAATCATGCAGATACTTGAGAATAGCAATGGAAGCAAAATGAGCTCTCTTTTAACATTTTTGATGCGTGAATTCAAAAACGAAAAATAATGCTTTTGTTGGGCCATTGGACCATTTTTAATTTCGAGATAAGAACTTGATTTAAGCTCATAAGTTAAGCATTGATTTGAAAACCTGAAATCAGACTGCGGTGCATCACACAATTACAATTGTGGCCAATTCAAGAAGGGAAATCCCGAAAGTTACACCCCAGATTTAAGGCGCTCAGAGTGACACTTTCACTGCAGATAAGGTAAATGTACACCAAAACGTACCATCAAACTAGACTCACTTGTCTCCTCTCTTTAGCCTCGTATCGTCCGTGGCCCAATCAACAATGCAGCCCACTGTGTGACCGCTCGCGCTGATGCGGAAGGCGGGATTCTTAGGATTATACAGCATCCTGACGGAAACCAGTGACGATATCACCGGCCCTAGGTACTCTGGGTCCTGTAGCATATCTTTAATTGAAACTGAATTGCATTGATTCGTCCTGCCGTGAGGTCCCACGCTCGTGACGCACTGGAAGTTTCGGTTGGACTGTGGAGAACTGGCTACTGAAGATTGCAACAGTTGGCTGGAACTAAGAGAGCTCAAGGATTCAGCAGCCTTCAGATCAGAAGAGCAGTTCAGTTGCGAAGAAAAACACTGAGAAGAAGAGTGGGGCTCACGCAATCGCGCTTCCAGCACCGTTGCCTCTTCCCTCAAGTTGAGGATGTTGAGCTCCTCGCGCTCCAGCTCATACTCCACCTCGGCTGCGCGGATTCTCACGTCGATGTTACTGAAATCAGCAGAGTGGGCTTAGCTAATTTTTATGCAACCTCGTTTCGTATTCAAACGTAAATACTACACAGCACGTACGAATCGGTAAAACAATTACCTTCAGACACATGGATAAACGTTTTAATTGCTAGCTGTGTAAAGGTATACAAAAATTCAAGTGATTAGTTATCAGGGAATCTTTTATTAATTAAAAAACAAAGGATAAAAAAATTGTCTTATTAAGTCAGCGTTATTCTTTTTCTTACTCAGTTGTGTCCAAATTATCCAGAGTTAACTTGAGATTTTTCACAGCTATTCTTTTGGAATCGATTTCTTTGTGAATATTCGTTATTCTTTCTTCTACTCTCTTCCGTTCAGCTGAGGTCAGCACCACCGGAATGGCTGTGGCAGCAGACTCGACGTCAGGCAGCCGTACTGACGCTGGCACCTCAGCGCTGTCGCAACTCGCGCTGCCCCCCAGAGCTGTTACTTGGGTCTTCAGGCTGCAGATGGTAAAAGTAACATCAGATCTCCAGTAGACAAGTCTACATGTGTTTGAACCTAAAACAGAATTCTATCAAAGCGATTTCTTTCGATGAAAACGTATCGAAGAGATATCTTTAGATGAAAATGTTATGGAATAGGATACGAATGAAAGTCGCTATTGCAGATCCATAAGGTAAAAGCTCTGTCAGGCAATACTTTTAGACTATAGCAAAAGAATATTAAAACTAAAAAAAGCAAAAGGGCACGAAAGATACAATTCCCAAAAGTCTTTCCATAGCTGGTGACATTCAAGCTAGATTATTAGGTCGTATGTTAGTTCAAGCCTCCCTAACCACAAGAGCGTTCCGAAGAGAGAAATGAAGAAGGCACCATTAAGTATGGAGATAAGGGAACGCGGAATCTATGCAGAAGGGGCATAGAAACAGTGAGTTGACGAAGAAGTTTATGAAACAAGATAAAAGTTGAAGAAGAAAGTGTAATAGGCGCTGAAAAACAGGACAGCAATGAACTGAAAAAAAGGTGGTCATTGATTTAAAAAAAAAAAATGTTTTATTTCAACAAAAAGAAGGCCTACCTAACTCTCAGCTCGGGTCCTCACACATTTTCCCCTAAGGTTGTTAATTCGTATAGATACAATAGTTGTATCCCCCTCAGGGAGATGATATTCAAGCTAAGGATGCTTCAAATTACCATCACATTCTCAATGAAGTTAACGGTCGCAAAATTCACTGCAGCACAATCACAACTGGTTATGTACAGGATGGCTTATAAGGAACTAATCCTTTTTGATAATTGGCCCCAAAGAAACTATGAAACGTAAGCACTAAGAGTTCGCGATGATTTAAAATGATGTAGGATAGTTTGAAAATTAATTTCTGTTTCAGTAAGGAAAATATTATCTTTCAGATAACTACCATTTTTGCTAAACCCACACCTGCCTTTTTATGGTACTGTTCATTACTCTAACCAAGACTTATTGAGTTATGTTTTTCACCTCTCGAAAAAAGTGGCATCGCAGTACCTGTAAGATGAAAAGAAGAGCCAAAAATATACACTGTTTACTGCATACGTTTCGGAATATCAAAATTCCATCTTCAATGCTGAAACATTTTAAAGAAGAAAGTGAGACTTATAACAGCTAAAATATAGCAAAATAAAAAATAATGCATCTATAAAAACCTGGAAGCAAACCCTCATTTAAACACAACTAGGACAGACACGTACCCTCACTCGCTTGCTTACCTAACCACGCACAAGCACATACCACCACACATTTACTCTTGAAGACCTCACATACGTACTCGTAGGTACGCACGCGAAAACTCTCATATACACACAGAAAAATGTAAGTAAGGTGAATCAATGTACAGTTTGATTACCCTGAAGTCTTTATTTAGGTTAGGCTTATGGGTGGATATCATTGAAGACTCAGGTCCAAGGATCTTGTTTATTATTGACGATTCAGAGAATAAAGAATTCGGTTATTTTTGGACGGATGATTGAAATGCTGACAGTGATCTCGAATTGCTGAATGAGGAGAGAGTACGCGACCGGTTAAGTCAGTTCATGTCAGTGTTTTATAGACGTAGTTTTAAAATAACCTCACCTCATTTTTTATGAGAAAGGAACGACTGGAGAAGTGGCTGTGAAATGGATGTACCTATTTCTATAACCTCTCAGATTTTCAGATGCGTATAATCTGCACATTTGTTTATTAACCTCACCTTTGAAATGTAAATGAAGAATGATACGATCAATTATAAGTCTTCATTATCCGTAGGTCGCATAAATGTACTGGCAAAATTTCTCCGCTTTTGATATCCCGACAGCTAGAGCTTTCGTGTCGACTGAAATGTTTGAAAAATTATAGATATTTTTCGAGGACACGTTGCAGTAATATTTATTTAAGACACTCCTTATATTAATTGAATATTTTAGAATTCGTTGATTTTACTGGCTAAGAAACAACTCTTTTTGAAACCAGTTGAATTGTGGCAGTTTCGAACGCGAAGCGGTCTTCAACATTGTTGTTTGTTGGTTGAGAAGCCGGGTTATAGTTTTTAGAAATCATACTTTCATGATGTTTTTGTCGGGACTTCTTTTGTCACCAAAAATGTTCCTGTAAATTCTTTACGCGGAAATAATTGCTCTATTATACTGAAAATTAAGCTTTACTATTTTTCCTTAGCTGACGTTTCATGTAAGCCAACATTTTAAGGGAAAAAATTTGCGATTTATGAGAGCTATATGTTATAAGTATGGGTTGGTAGATCAAATATAACGCTTCAGTAATTTTACATTTCATGGATCATTTAAAATTATCCCCAACTCTTTATGCTTCATAGGTTCTTTGATATTAATTTTTCAGAAGTTTGAGTTGCTTAGGAGCCACCATTCATTTCCTTTGCTGGCAGTGATTTCTTTCATTGTATGAGCACTGAAGACACACCTGCGATAACTATATACATGCATTCATATGTACATACATTTACATAATGTATAAATATATATGCATATATAAGTGGAATAATACTTAGAGCGTGATTCATCTAATAATTAGGTACTAAAATTATGCAAAGTAATTTGACTGAAAAATACTCGAATCCATGAGAGTCATCTAATGCTAAAATCTTTAATGATCCTCAGTAATGACAAGTAATTTACAAAGTACATATCACAGAGTAATTTCATGCCTAAAACTTAAAATCATTCTCTATCGCAAGTTGCCATTCGAGCCATAAACATTCATCTCAGGATCGCGACACCGAATTTTTCCCGGTAATAAGAACCGAGGCACCAATCTGGCGGCGCTGCTTCTCACGAGTGAATGGTGGTGTCCTTCTCCCTGAGCGCCTGCTGCATGCTGTCCAGTTCCCGCACCAGCTCCCGCGCAGCGCGAGGCAGCGTCTCGAGCAGGGCCTCGCGACGCTTCCGAGACCCCAGTGAAACTTCAATACTCGCCATCTGTAAAAATAACAAAAAATAATTACAGTTCTCGTTTTGTAATTAGCCATAATGGCCGGAAGATGTCGAGTCGCGCGACTAATCGTCAATTATTACCGGTGAGTGGCGCTGCAATTAGTTTCATGAATTGCTCGACTCAATGTTCCTTGCACCTCAGATATCCTAATTACTCTTGAGTCATCACTATGATGGTCACAGTAATCGTGCCTTTGCGTCCGTAAATCAAAACAAGCAATGGCTTGGCAGGTTGTCTCATTAGGAGCTCGAAAGGTGCTGAAGAAAGGCTGGAAATGAGAACAATTTTCTGCTTGCAGGTTCAATTCCTTTTAAATATTGACTTGACACATTATCCCGGCAAATACCACAAACGTATCGGCCGTCCAACTTCATACTGGTTTTAATTTCAATTCGTCCACCATTACTCAGGCGATCAAACTATAAAAATAATTTTAAGCCCATTTGGATAAAAGCAATAAATTAGAAGTTATCATACAGCACAATCGAGATAAACACAATTGGGATAGGTGCCAAACACCCGTAACTAGAAATGTGCTGAAATAATTTTGGAACTATAATTGAACCATGCAACAATTTGCATTGGGTCTCTTTGCCTCTATTCATGTTAGTTGTGTCAAGATAGTCTTTCTGCTTTACATCTTTAACCTGACAGGTTGCAAAAATTTTATATTTCTTTAGGCAAGAGATGACAGCAAGATTTGTACTTATTAAAATAATGATAAATCGCTGCCCTGTTTAGCGGTATCTTAGATAACGAGACTTGAAAAAACTAGTGTGAGAAAAAGCTACCGTAAGAAAAACATAATATTAGAACAATTAGCGAAAGAGGCAGGGCACTGGACACACTTTCGGAATGACACGAATATATTACAACTAGCAAATTTTTAATATCGCACAGCATGTATGGTGAGAATTGACTTTAACTGAGGTTGCTTTTTGACAAACTTCATTTCGTTGTTTTCATTAAATCAATTAACTCACCTAATAAATGTGTGATTTCAATCCAATATTGCAGCTGTAATTCTAATTGATTTCATTTATGTATTTAGCTGATTAACAATAAAAAAATATTTCTTACAGTAGCTGTTTTTGGATCCTTCAGTAATTGCTCCATGATGTCTCGAATGCGACTACAACAAATTATGATATGAAAATTATTGTGCTTTCATAGAATGCTTTCATAAATTTCAAATCAGCAAAATTGACTCAAAATGCGATTAAGATTGCAATGTTTCAACTTTGTTAGGACAAAAAATACAATTTTATTCTATCCCCAGCTGTCAATCGGATTTGCTCTAGCCTTATACAGAAAAGAAAGTGTAATATCAGAAACTTTTCGTGGTGTATACGCTAATCCGAGGTTTATAAAATACAGCGTATTTGAGATTTTTTCAACTTGAGGCACTCGTCCAGCAAACAATCTTCCACCTTATAAAGTGCCGTGTGGTGTTCCAGGAGTAAATGTTACCTTTGCCTCGACCGTCTGCAGTTTGTCCACTCGCGGTCTACGTTGAGTGCCAGGTGCGCCAGACGGCAGCAGCGTAGACTGAAAACAACAAATTGATGGCACTTAGACGTAATACAGGGAATGCCTATGCGTCATGGGCATAGAAATGATCACTCCTTGAATTTGGTTGGGAAAATTAAATGTAAAATCATTTTGATCTCCAGTTCGAAAATGGGACTTCTGAGATAGTTGAGTTTTGAAATGGTGTAATTTCGCTGTCGAATACCTGGAACCTTAAGAAGATAATGACAAAAACTTGTTTATAATCACTGTTTCTGATTAGCGGGCATCATCTAAAATGTTATCGAAATTGGAAAAACACGTTTGCTGTGGGAAAAAACTCATCAAACTTCAAGTTAAAATACATAACTTCTACATTTTGGGTTAAGCTCACACATCGCACTATTGTGCAACACTTGAATACAGTGTGTTATTGATCCTTCAGCCGGCATTTGCGTACAGAACGCCAACGGTCACAGCGCAGGAAGGTGGAGCAAATTACGAGCGGACGGAGGGCGGATGAGGAAGCTGGCGAGCGCAACACGGGCAAGTGATAACGGAGGAGGAAATGTGTTCCCGCTCAGATAATTCCGTCTGAGATTACCAGCTGTAGGTAACATACAGCGCCAAAAACAGCGAAATGTAAACTAGTACCAAATTGCATACACTCAGCATTAATTCTATTTTTACATAACAAATTCCTATTTTAAGTATCATACGAACAATACCACAGAAAGTTATAAAGCGGTATAAAGGACTGAAAGATGTCAATTTTTGATGGGGATATCGACACTCCAGAAAAGTTTTCACCGATTTGTTAAACATGAGCAATAAAAAAGTGCGCTTAAGGCATAAGATATCAAACTTCATTCTGCCGTTAGCATAAATTTCAATGCATGATAATAAGCCTTACAAAGTTGGTTGTGAAGAGTGCATCAGAGCAAGTACTAACACTCAAATTACGCTGGACGGACATCGATCGGGTTATGGTTTCCAAACCGCGGCATGGCATACTGAACGTCGTGAAATTACAGTGTTCATGAAATTATCGCAGAAATTACTTGGGTGTACCAATGAATGGGCATTGTAAATATAGTCATAGTTATAGTCATAGTCTGTGCGTGTATATGGGGGTGTGTGTGTGTGTGTGTGTGTATCACTACCTAACACATGATTTCACTTCATTATTGTAAAACATTTATAAAAATATATATATATCTGTTGTGTGATCATCCATACATGATAAATAAGATGCTTATCAACCAATGATCTTCTCGTTCAATATTTAATTAGAAATCGTTACAATAGTTAATTAGAAATCGAAAGCAGCAACACATACTGAAAAAATAGTTACGAGCATCGTTTGCTCATTATTCTACATTTCAGTACATCGCACAGCATTTTTGTAGAACGTATTTGAATAGTAATTGCCTCGATGCATAGGTATGTATTTGTCATCTCTTCGTTTTTGTAAAGCATTCATGGAAAAAAATATTAATTTGTTGTGTCATCACTCATTTATGATGCAATAAGATGCCTATCAACTAATGACCGTTGTGTTAAAAATTTTCAATTAGAAAAACAAAACTAGTAATTTTAGAAATTCTCATGCTTGTTTTTTTTTATGCTTGCTCGAAATGTTATTTTTGAACATCTACCGAAACAAGCAATTCTAAAGTTATCTCCTGTTGTCAAGAAATTCAAAGCTTTATGTCATGCACATGTAAGCTGTCAAAAGTGTTTTCACCCCACAAAGAAAATGCACCGTCAATGAAATTGTGTTGTCTCTTATAATTGTAGTTACATTTATCATCAAATCTAGATTAATCAACATTAGGAATACATTGCCCTCAATCATTTGCTTTCGACTAGTGACATGGGTATTACAAAACTCATGTGTGTGTATCAAATAAGTTTATTTACTGTGAGGTATTTCAAAAACCAAGGATGTACCATCTTTTTTTTGTACTGTCGTTATTGAAAATAAACTGCTTTTTTAAGAACCTACCTTCATCAGATTAAATTAGATGTTCAAGTCTCCATGACCACAACAAAAGTGTACTCAAGTGATGAAGGAATGCACCCTTTAGTGTGGGATTGAGGGAATGGCGTGTTTATGCACAGGGTGCGTCCCCACACCCTGTGCATAGAAATAGCGAAATTGAAAGAAGTTTATAAAACGAGATAGAGGTTGAAGAGGAAAGCAGTGGTGTTGAAAAACGGATGCCAGTGAATGTAAAAAGATGGTCCGAAACCAAACAAAATTCCATTGTATTTAACGAAAAAACAACTCCTAGCATTCATCTCGGTACCTCAGTTCTTCCCTTTGGAACCTCTCCAAGTCATAAAGGTTACAAAAGTTTCTGATTAAATTCGAAGGCAAAACAATTGAATGACTCAACTGCAATGCAAAACGCGATGAGATAAATCAACGTTATTGTTTAAGAATTGGTGAAGAGCGAAATGAATTTGTCTTGTAGGTACTGACAGAAGCGTAACGCTCAACCGACTGTCACCAGAGGGGGCTAGAAGGAGAGAAAAAGCTGAACAGATCGCTCCCCTGCAGCTTAATAGTCCGGAAGTGCCGACAACAAATAACGATCGATGGCCTCGACATAAAGTCATTGATTACGTCACGCTTCAGTCGTCACGTTTAACGGTCGCTTGTGTTGTTATCATCTCGAACGATACTTCTTATGTTATCAACGGATGATGGTCGGTGTTGCAGCAGCATCATCTATGTCTCAGGAGGATATATCGCAAGGCCTTATTAGGAGACATACGTACAATATAAAACTTTCCAACGCTCTCCAGATGCGATCTGTGCTCCTGATATCCAATTGAAGTTGGTGCTTTTGTCAGCGCAGTCAGCTGCACAAGACACAATGAAAAAAAATTGTCGTGCTCCGGGGTGAAAGTTCTGGCAGATGACTGCTATGGAACGAAGATTTTATTTTGCTCTGCGGTTGTTCTCTATTCGAAGCGAGTGTAAGGCTTAACCCCTCATCGTACGAATAATACAACAATTTCAGAATTTTGTGTTTTTAAACACTCAAAATGAAATTATTCTTCTACAACAACCGTATCAAATCATGCACCTCTATGATGCGCTTGCTCTGCTATAAATAAAGCTGTTCGGTTTGCAAGCTGTGCACCGCACCAGCGAATGTTTCGACCGAATAAAAAACAAAAGCTTGGAACGGATTGTGAGTTGCAGTCTATTTGTGTACGCCCAAGATACACAACAGACATTATGCAGTTGCTGTGAAGTGAAATTTTCACTTTCACATTTAATTTACACGTTTACAAATTATTCAATTTTTGAATTAAACGGTGTTTTATTGTTTGAAAATTCAAGTAATTCTTCCTCTGATGTTTTCCAAACAATGAAAGCCTCAATTTTCAAATCTGAATCAGTGCTATGATGAAACTGCAAACCCAAGTTTGGCATTGTGCAACACGCGCAGTATTACACAAAACAAATTTCCCTCAAAAATGACTATATTAAAGGCTTAATGTGAGTATTAACAACATGTGGCACGTGCGGAAAAGAGTAATGTTAGTCGAGATTGTATTCCTCAGTCTATAAAGTTATAGCTCTTTAGTTACATTCCACGTTACACACTCACCCGCACCGTTCGGAACCGCTTGCGGTTTTTATAGTGTCGGAACACTGGAGATGGAGCAAAAAATGGCCCCTTGTATTCTTCACTGACAGCCATCCTCTGGCTCCGGTATTGCACCAACATTGTTTACTGACAAGTGTCGACGGGAAAATTTTCAGTCAGTCGGTTAGCCGAATGTTGAATAATCGTGTTAACTTTCTATGTACCATCTGTAGAAATGACTAAGCACCAGGAGTCAAGTTGTGAGGAACATTAAATCGTTACTTTCGATTCGACACGAACACTAAGTGACAGCTGGCAAATTGGCGGGATCATTAAGTGCTTAGTGAGCAATTAACAACAACACCAAGCACCAGCTGGCAAGTTAAGAGGGGAAAAAGCAAATCATTATTTCACGATCACGCTATCAAGCCGTGGTGGGCTTTTAAATATACCAAGTTTCAAAAGAAAAGTTTTATAAAGGTATGCATAGTTGTGCACTTGAATGAAGTATTTTTCACACCTTAGCTCTGGATAAACTAGTTTGACTCGTTTTGCTGAAGGAAATAGGTAATGGCTCAATTGGCGGCTGTACACTGTACAGGTTTACGTGTTTCAAGCATTTTGTCTTACTCTCATGAGAACAATGCCAGTTCGTAAGGAAGCGTTCAAGCATCTTTTTGTTCTCTGTATGCTCAAATTAAGTACCAACCAAGAAAGTAAGTGTTTGAATTTCTAGCGCTAAATGTGTATTAAACTTACATCTCCGGTTAATTTGTAGTTCTGTTAATTTTATGCTGAACTCATTTGCATTTTTGCGGAAGAAATTTGTAAATATCGCAATTGTCGTCTTGATACACGTTGAGCGCTTTTATTGCATGGCAATGTAACTGAGTGCTATATATGGTATACGTCGTGATCAACGTGTTTATCTGGTCAATCTTATTAACATACCGATTTAAAACAAGTGAGAAAAATAGTCAGAAACCTAAAATTAAGGTTTCAATTTAGTTAAAGCTTCCCTCTCAACAACAGAGGTGTTTCAAACAGAGGAAGGATGAAGGCACTATTTAGCATGGTATCAAGGGAACACCTAATCTATGCACAAAGTTTGTTCCTACCCAATATCTCCTGTGCATAGAAACTGCAAGTTGAGAAGAAAGTTAATGAAACAAGTTAAAAGCAGCAGTGAACCGAAAAAAGATGGTCATCAACGAAAAAAATCTGTTCTTGTTCCACTATAAACGCCTACCAAAATCAGCTCGAGATCTCATATTTCCCACCTGGAAGCGCTAGTTCACACAAATACAACAGTTGTATCTCCTGAGGGGTCGAAACCTAAACTAATATACAGGTATAAGTAATTTTCTATTAAAATATATTTATAATCATATACTGACGGAACAGTTACTATGAAACCTGAAATAATATATTTGAGCACAGTTATATGGACAAAGGCTTTAAATTATCAAAAACAACAGAGCAATGATCTGGGCCGGAGGTATGAAAGTTAACTTGAGAGCAGGCGAGCGCTTCAGGTGTTCACCTCACACACTCCGCGCCTCTCACCGACTGACTCCACCGGTCCGC
This sequence comes from Platorchestia sp. MABIK, assembly GCA_014220935.1. NCBI lineage: Eukaryota > Metazoa > Arthropoda > Malacostraca > Amphipoda > Talitridae > Platorchestia > Platorchestia sp. MABIK. The sequence goes on from JACJUY010007135.1 coordinate 41,140, forward strand.
ACTCCGCAACAGCGGCAGGGCTGCAGCTGCGGACGCTATGGTTTAATTGTCCCAACCCCTCGATTCTTATTTATCAAGGAATCCTGTGTTATTAAACCTTTGGCATTATCATTTTTTAACTCCTATTACCGTTATTATAACCACCATCATTAGACTCACTCGGGCATCAGGTAGTGACCGACATTAGAATGAGGAAGGAGCTGCTACTCGGCAGTGAACTCCAAAGAAAAAAACTAGCGAATAAATTTAACAAGAAACACAAAATATTCAGGCTATTTTTGAAAGTGAACTGAAAAGTCCACCTAGTTCACATAAGTTAAAGGGTTAACGGCTAAAATTGGAAAATATGCAGAAATAGCTTATTTAACCCTCTACCGCCTCACGTTCCCCACATGGTACACTCAACAAAACTGCTCATATATTTTATTTCTCGTCAAGTAGATGCTCTTATGTATTTTTTGAAGTTCACTGCCGAGTTGCAGTTCGTCTCTAATGTGATGTTGGAGACAACCTGATGCTAGAGCCACGTCTAATAACGGTGGTTATGATACCGGCAATATGAGTAGAAAAATTAGGCTGTAGAGGGTTAAATACTTCGTACCCTCGTGAAGAAATATGTTACACGTAAATTTAGTCACCGATAATTTTCGTTAACAATCATATTTACAATAAACGCTAGTATCCAGTAGCCATTAATGATGACCACTAATTTTTTTAACAAAATAACGCTGAGACTTATCAACAAAATTGTTAAGAACAATTCGTTTCTGTTCACACGACTGCTCTCTGTGTAAATAACAATAGCATTTATAAAGAAGTAGGCTCATTTAAAAGACGTATTCAAAGTATGAGAGCACTGATTTTTTACTTTTTTACACCTATAGGTGCATCATTCCAGTTCCTACAAGACATCTACCAGTACTTGATTTCCTTCTAAGAGCGATCAAATTTTAGCAGCCCTTGGACGGACTTCACATGTACACCTTCCCATAACCTCAGAAGTCTCGAGCACTTTATCCTCGTGATCATATTTGTTTTTCTACCAATTTATATAAATTGTCCCCAGTAATGAAGTTTATCATTGAATATTTCTAACAGATGCTAAGTGTTTTTACATTTCTCAAATTTAGATTTTTGGACTGACTAAAAAATCGCGGCACTTCTTTCATCTCCATAAAAATGAACAGATTTGTCTATGGACTCCTTATATTTTCTTGTTTTATGTATAGTTTGGAAAAATCTGTATAAGCATTCATTGTTTTACGACGCAAATAATATTTGTACTAATATGAATAATGTCACGCTGTTAATAAAGTACGTTACTTCTTATTCAGAAAGATAGAAACTCATTTTTATTCGCGTCTGTAGTTATCTACGCAGAACTCTACCGAAAAAATTTGAGCTACATACAATCGTAATTATATATCTGAGGGAAAAGTTTCCATTTGATCATGAAGAGATGATGACAGCGCGTTCTACAGATATGATCCTATTTACGCACATATAGCAAGTGTCGAGGGCCATTTTTTGACTACTGTTGGATGATTATTATTCGTAGCATTTAATTCATTAAATTTCGTTCCCGGAGAGAAAATATGAAGAACATCAGAACCACCGAAGATGAAAAATTTTTCACTAACTGAACAATAATATTCTTATTTCAGAAAGGCAGCAACTTCTCTGATGTCGTGTTGCTCGATGAAACGAATACTTATTTAGCAATGAAAAGTTGATTTAATCTGCCAATCATCACAAAAATTAAATCAATAGGTACGATGCTCGCAAAAAAATGAATTCTTTTTGAGTTAGCCAAGTTTGTGACTTGAGCAGCGCAGTCAACTGTGAAAGAAATGACCGAGCCATCAGTGCAGCGGATGCGGACGAGCAGTTATGACTCACATTAACGTCGGACGGTGGCGCCGTGAGGTGGTCTCAAGTTTTTATGAGTTATATGAACTTAGAAAAAAGCACGAACTGTAGTCAGATGATGACACTGTGCTTACAGCTTCGCCATTAAAAATTGCCGTGCAAGCTTCAGACACTTTGTTTCAAGTGCTTTTTTTTCTCACCTATATTTACATGCTTTTAGAAGGCATTTTGTGAACCTCCCCTACGTTCCCAGAAAATTGTGGAAAAATGCTGGGAGATTGATGTACCTGGATTTCTATTTCACGGATTGACCTGTTTAGCTTTGTTATTGCGGAACGACAATAATGACAAAGACATTACCATTATCATTGGTCTGCTTTATTCATGTTTCTATGAAATTTAAATGAAGAACTTCGTTTTTTGTCCCCATAACTAAATGAAGAGATTAAACGAAACGAACGATTTTGTCTTGCATGCTGCTCAAAAAAAGACAAGAATAATTAAAAAAATTTACAGAAAATGCGAAAACTCTTTCAAAGATTCCTCATCATCTAATTTACGTACAGTG
>JACJUY010007136.1:19748-38897 GCA_014220935.1 Platorchestia sp. MABIK
AGTGTGCTTACATAACGTAGCAGTGTGCTTACATAACGTAGCAGTGTGCTTACATAACGTAGCAGTGTGCTTACATAACGTAGCAGTGTGCTTACATAACGTAGCAGTGTGCTTACATAACGTAGCAGTGTGCGCGTAGTTACCCCCAACTGACAACAAAAAAGGATGTACTCATCGGTAACTTGTACTTGTACTCAAAAACAGGTAAAGTTGAAATAATGGGAAAAAGAACGTGAATATGAAGCAACCTCGATCAAACAAGTAGAAGTTGCACAACTATTAACAAAAGTTGTATACAGGTATGCACTCCATGCCTCTGATTTAATTCATCAAATGAGTTATTTTAATAAGTTCTACCATACGAACTAAAGCGCTTTATTCTCAGTCAGTAACCACTTGTTTTCATTAGCTAGTGTATGAATCTACTAAAACGTGTAAATGTAACACAAATAAACTATAAACACGCTATATGAACTGTCTCTGGGAATTTCTGTAAAGATCTGTAGTTTACCTCCCAGTTATTTGCGAGGGCCTCTGGATTTTTCTCTTTGAGCCGCTGCTGGACGGCCTGGAGTTGCATTTTGCTGTCCCAGTTTTTGTCTTCCAAAGAAGAGAACCACAACACATGGCTTTTGATGTTCTCAACGGGGACGGCGGCCTCAGGGTAGTCGAGAGGGCTGAGGGTCAAGTATGTAATGTCGACGGTATTGTTGGGTTCGATCTGCAAGTGGTCTGAGGTCAGAAATGAATTCAAACGCTTTCATCACGATTCTTACAAAAAACAACGTAGATACTCCAAACATTGACATTTTTGGCTAGCAGTGTTACATAGGCAAAATTTTGGAGCACAAAAGGATAAATAATTAGAATGTAAGTCAGAGAAAACCAGTTCCACTTTACGAACTACATTTGGGTGTACATCCTGATGTGCGTCAAAAGTTCCTTTTTTCCGTGTTGTCTCACATAAAGTAGCACATCTAGCCGGATTGAATAACACTTCTGAAATCTTATACAACTAACTAATTTGAAACAGGCACCAAACTGTCGAATAATTCTCTCACGTTTTTCTATGACCAAAGTTTTGAACTGATCTCATCCCTGGGTTGGATAAACAGTTAAAACGCTTAGGTTTCTTAGTCCTTATGTTCTATTGCATCTGGAAAGCATCAAACCCTTAAATGAGTAGTCACTAACAGCAATATTAGGTAAACATCCCAGATAAAGCCAAATTGTACAATGTATGGCAGATGGGTTGTAGCCAGATACTCGAAAAATTGGGCCATTTCTATTTGCTAGACTGGGAAGTTTTTGTCCAATTTCTGCGTGTGCACTCAAGACATGCAGAGCTTTCCTCTCATTGGGCAGAGGAAAGGCAATAGGGTTTGGTTACTTAAGTTTGACTAGCCTACACTGTGGGGACTGGCGCCCCATGGGGGAGACAGTTAGGTTACGTCGGCCATAGATGGGCCTGCGAGACTTCTTTTATGGCCACTTTGTTTCTTTTAACATTTCTAAACTATATTCGTTATCTCTTCTGTCTTTTCTTTCTCTTCATCATTAACTTGCTTTCCCATGAGCAGGGTATATTGTCATGAAACACACTTTGAGTATAGCTTCTCCATTTTCTTCATTCCCCATCCAGAACATACTAAATGGTTGCTTCTCTTTGCTCTCATGACAGCTTTTGTTGCAGAAAAGTTTCAAGCTGATATAATAATTGGTGCAGAGCCTCATTCGAATTGTTTTGGTGTACCCTATTCTCTTACTGTTGGCAAAGAAAATTCATTTCACAACTTATGTTCGATCAACAGCTGAAATTATAGCAAAGGAAGCATCAGAAAACAAGGTGAAATAACGCTTTTGTAAGCCTCAATGAGTTCATGATGAATGAACAAACTATTATTATTTCACAGGTTTTCCATCTATGAAAAACAGTTGTGCAAGATGTCCCATATGCTGATGCAAATCTTTGACTGTTATTCTCAGATTTAGGTCAACCGCAGCAAATAATAGGTCATGTCTCATAATCCATTATGGTTGTCCATGTTGCTTTTAAAAGTAGAAGAAATTGAATAAAATAGATCTCACCATTGCTGTTCAGTTATGACTTTATCCAAACAACTAGAACCTCCGCCTTTAAATACACAAAATCTTCATAATCAGAACACAGTTTGTATTTTAACAGTAAGATTACTCAACATTGTATCACAGCAGTCATTCTGATTGAGCGCTAAAATAACGGTAAGAAATATTTTGAACGAAAAAGTTGAAAATAAGTCAATGTTTTTCTATACACAATGAAAGGTCATTCGCAAGGTGATAGGACGAACAGCAACTCAAGACATGCGCTAATTTGGGAATAATAACTCTATTTAATATTCCTCAAACAACATAACTCGTGCATCAACAGTGACTACCTTCCAAAAGGTATGAAGTCAAGTGAGTGACGAATCTTGCTAATACTTCTTTCTTATCTTCTATTTATTTTTACACACATTATTTTTCCCAAAAAAAGGGAAACAATTTACGTAAATTTAGAGTTATGGTAAAGGTTGAGTCGGTTGAAAGCGTGGCAAACTCAGTTCGCTCGATGAAGTATAGACAAATAAAAACCCTCGTAACAAACCAAGATACTGGAGACCTAATACTACAAAACCCACAAAAAGCAGTCGCCCATGTTTCTGATTCCAATATTAGTTACTAAGGATCACTTCTGTGGGAGGCCACAAGCATACTAGCTCACCACTTCATTTTTTGACATAGTGCTCACACCTAACAGAATGAGGATATCTTGGTTGAAGGCAAGGTCCCCTGAATATACCAAAGACTAACGTACAACAGATTTTTGACAAAAAGAGACTTTTGATGTCTGGTAACATCACTAGCAATTTTGTTTAGTGTTGAAAGAAAAAATCAAACAAAACTGCAAGCACACTACTAATCCTACTTTCTATTCAACAGAAGCCAACCAAAACACTCAATTGCACTGTTTTCCAACCTCGTACGACAATAGAACTGTACATCCTACAATCACATTTCTTACCAATAATCTGCTGACATCAAATGGTACACTCTTCACAATAGAGCCGTCTTTGAACTTCATGGGTCCAAAGATAGACCCAGCAGCACTGTTGGCAGTCACGACCACCTTCACTTGAGGGATGTCCGAGGCCGCGCTGAGGGCAACGTCTCCTCCCTTGCTGAAGCCGAACATTCCAACTCCAGACTTCGTCACCTGAAGCGAAGGAGATAATGGTCTATTTCATGTCGGCGATGCTCAAGGATCTAACTGCAAACGCAGGCTATTAAATTCCTCTGTATCTCTTGTAATTCTGATACAGAAATTCTTTCAATTCAATTCTGAAACAAATAGGTTCTGAACGTTCTTCAGAAAATTTAAGTTTTCTCACTATTCCCTGTTATGTTCCTAATGATAAGTTCAGTGCATTAAAAGATTTGAACCTACACCAGCACCTGAACCACTCTCGTACTGTAACCGGGGTTGTGTCCCTACTTTTGTAACACAACCTTCATGGCTCTTTTTACACAAATAATCTTTATTGCTATTTTTGAGTTGATTATAGCCTAATTGCACATTATCATTTTCAGTTGGTAATAAATTTAACTACTTCAAAATATTATTAAAGACCCAAAGATAATTTTAGGTAAAAGTGAAGCTCCAGTTGCACTGGTAGGTGAGTTAATGAGTTGTCCCTCTTAAAGATACGCGAGTAATTTCGCTATATTTTGTTACTTGCTTGTGCTATTATTATTTGTTTTGTTAAAATTCAGTTATTACTTTTGCTGTTTGATTCTTATTTATTTATTATTTTAAGTTCTTACTTTGTTTTGAGTTATTGAATTTATTTTGTTTTATGTTCTCATTCATTCAAGTTGAATAGTATAATATCATCGAAAAATTCTCAAAAGGTGCTTTGGGTTATGTATTTCTTTTTGTAAATACCTGATTTTTGTATCATTTCTGTATATCTTTTGCATGTATTATACTGTACTGTTGGTTAAGATGTTTGCATGTTGCATCCCAAACTCCTCACGTTCCCTCCACTGGTCTCTTGGTCACTTCTATTGACAGGTAATTAATTTAAGGTTTTGGTTTATTTCTTACAGTGTCTCCTTCTCACTTGTCCATGCTTCATACATTTAGTTCCACTTAATGCTCCATTTAGTTCAATCCATTTAAAAATAGATCCATTAATTTAGCTCCATTTAAGTTCCATTAATTTAGCTCCATTCAAGTTCCATTAATTTAGCTCCATTCAAGTTCCATTAATTTAGCTCCATTCAAGTTCCATCAATTTAGCTCCATTCAAGTTCCATTAATTTAGCTCCATTCAAGTTCTATTAATTTAGCTCCATTCAAGTTCCATTAATTTAGCTCCATTCAAGTTCCATTAATTTAGCTCCACTCAAGTTCCATTAATTTAGCTTCTTTTAATGTAACATTAATTTAGTTCCATTTAATGTTTCAATAATTTAGTTCCAATTAATGCTCCATTCCATGCTTCGTTGTCCATATGCCTAAACCATTATCGTCCATTACAGTTTCATTTGTATCTTTATTTTTTCAATAGCAACTTATCAAGTTTAAGAGTTTTATTTTCCTTAACTAGTTGCCATTTAGTAATAAGCAGATAAACGAGTTTATCTCACCTGCGGGAGACGAACGGCAACCGTACACTTGAACATACAAGCTTGGTATCTGAACTAAAGGAGTTCAAGACAGTGAAGAAAATTTAAAATTCATCACCTCTTGTAAAAAAACGAATCCTTATCTTGTGTCAATTCCGTCAGCTACACAGGCAGCGATCACCAGTTACTCTTTGTGTAGCACAGTATAGCGATCATAGCAATCACTACCTTTTCATGAGCAAGAAGGTAGTCGACCGCCTCTTGGAAGTAAGCGGTGTCGAGCTGATGCGTCAAGTCAGGCGGCAGGTCTTCATAAGCAAAGTATGCCAGAGACAGAACAGCACAGCCTCGAGCGGCAAGCAGAGCAGCACGCTGCTCGCGCACGCCTCCTGACGAGCCTGACAAGTCCACCACGCCTGGGAATGGCCCGTCTCCTGCAGTAAGAAGTGAATGTAAGTCATGGGAAATTGTATCAAGAGCCCAATTAAGTCCCCCTAAGTGAGAACAGTGAATCACGGCCCGTCTCCTGCAGTAAGAAGACAATGTAATTCATGCAAAATTTTACCATCAAGAGCCCAATGAAGTCCCCCTACGTGAGAATGGTGAACCATCAAATGGGTTATAGCTAGTTTGAACACACTCGAAAGTGGCGCATAAGGTTGTCCCAAGAACTGCATGTATATTTTCATGATGGATATTCTGCATAATTTATTGGGAAAAATGAAACATTACACTCGCATTCTTTAGGGCTAATCTGGGGTCAATATAAATCTTTCGGCCAAATTCTGCCTATTTTCATTCAACAGCTGACTTGTACCTCTAGCTCATGAGGGAGCAACGCACCTCGAAACACGCGAGAATTAACTGCATCACTGCCATGACGCTCGAGTTGTATGAGGTACGAGTGGTTGCTTACCATAGAATATAAGCTCTGGTACGCAAGACCTAAGGAACCTTACATACACTAACATGATTCGGGGTTTCATCTTTGAAAGTACAAAGAAATTCCATACATGCATTAAAAATACATCTCTCATCCACTCATCAAGTATTCCTTCAGAAGTTGCACAATCCGTTTTAAAGTTATTCACACCATAACTAATTCTTATGCTTTATATTATGAAATGTTGCACATTATTTACATTTAACTTTCCTAACGACATGGTCATCAACGCTATCATATTTGAACATCTTCAAAGAACTAAAAGTATACAATGAACAAAGAGTATTTGCAAACAACATTAAATAAAGTTCATAGAATATACATTGTCAGTAGCTATGTATAGATGCCCATTTCATAGCCATCTTTTACCTACGAAAGAGAATTATTCGGGACTGAAAATAAAAATGAGCAGCATGAATTGCTTCTTATGTGCATCAAAATATATTAATAAGTTTTAGATTCTTTGCAAAGCAATGCAACTGTAGATATCACAACATATACACAGACCCCCCATTCTTTCTTTAAAACAAGAACCTCTCGTAATAAGGTTAAGGGAATCTTGAATCAAGAGCTTTTAGCACAAACTACCATGTCAAAGGCAAGGGAATCTTGAATTGAGAGCTTTTTGTACAAGCTACCATGTCGAAGGCAAGGGAATTTTGAATTGAGAGCGTTTTGCACAAGGGGACCATGTCAAAGGCAAGGGAATTTTGAATTGAGAGCTTTTTGCACAAGCTACCATGTCAAAGGCAAGGGAATCTTGAATTAAGAGCTTTTAGCATGAGGGGACCATGAAGGGAATCTTGAATTAAGAGCTTTCAGCATGGGAAGGCTGTGTAATTGGAGCAAGAGAATGAAGAAGTCCTCACCAGGAGGCAGGTGCAGAACGCCTCTGATGCGACCGTCCCTCACGTGCGCCCTGGTGCATCCCTCCCCCAAGAAGTGTCGTGTGTGGGTCGCACTGCACACCGCCTCCAGGCCAAGCTTCTCAGCACCCATCGCCACCACAGGGTATCCCAATGCCTCCTCGTACACGTCCAATTTATACTGCACGCAAGAAATCATCATAGCTGTTAATAACAGGAGAGGTGAATGCCTCAAGGTGCGATAATCTCTTTAACTGCGTAAAAAGAATGGTAAATGGCATGAGCTAAGGCGATACGTTTATAATGAGATTTAAATGACACAAGCTATAGCGATGCATTTATAACAAGATAATAACAACACAAGCTCAAACAATAGGTTTATAATGAGAAATAAAAGACACAAGCTCGGGAAGTGTAATATAATGATGAATCAGAATGTGGAGGTGAAGCTTATGACAAGGCAGAGAGACATGTTTCTCATTGATTATTCTTCAATATCTAGTTTAGAGAAGTACTTTTAATGAAGGTGATGATTTGGGGTGAAGAGACAGAAATCAGGGTCAGATTCGAACATGCAGAGAAAGTTAAACAAACCCACCCAGAATAAGTGGCACCCGCAGTGCGTCCTTCAATTGGGTACCGGCTCTACCGACACACAGAGGAAAATTTAAATTATTTATGCTTGAGTGGTGCAAAATGGTTCTTGAAAATATGAATATTCAAAACGATATAATAACCTTACATTTACTCCTCCGACGAAGTAACAGCACAACAAAATTTGAAATCTAATATATTTTCCCATGTTTCAAAAACATTTTACTGAATTTTTTACACACTGGAATACGCTGAAGTTATTCCAATACTGAAGTACTGCACTACATAGTTATACTACCATTGAAGTTATAGCAATGCCAATGCTCTTGCGTAATTTTATAAAATGGTATGCAGAAGTTATTCAGAAAAGATTAATTATTCATCTTCTCTATGATTTTTTCACTTTAATCATTATTCTGTAGAAATTTCAGAGAAATAAACCAACAAGTGAAAACTCGCTATATAAAATATTTCAAGAAAGTATTTGGGGGCCTCTACATGACAAATTTTAGAAAATAGAAAGTTTCAATTGGTAGATTTAGGTAAGACCTTGCTAAGCTAAGGCAAGACAAATTAGGGCAGGTCAGTATGTAAACTTAATAGATCAATTCATTTAAAACTCCGTAGCAGCTAAAATGGGGCCCTTATCTTTCAAAAAGCCTGCTTATATTGAAAAAACGCCTATTGTGGCAAAATTCTGGGGCTCTCGAAGGGTAAGGGTCCAGGCTTAAACATACTTTAATGAATTTAGTAATCATATTTTTTCATTCTGAGCCAACATGACCTAACCTAACTCAACTCGATCGTAACTTTTAATTACTGAAATTTGACTGTAAGAGGCACATTGGGCTGTGTGATGAACAGGTTTTTTAATTCGCATATAATTTGGCTCGGTTATTCTCTCGAAATTAATATGGAGTATTAGTGTCATTTGCGAAAAGAACATCCTATATATGGACGTCAAGTGTTGTATACAAGGGAATTAGCATCCCCAGGAGAAAAATCTGAGGTCCTGAGCTGAAAGTTTAGAAGATTTTCTTTCATCGAAATAGAATAAGTGTTTGGTTTTGGTTCAGATAAACTTTTTCTTTGATTCACTGCTATAATTTTTTCCATTACCTTTTCCTTTTCTCTTTATATTTTATCTGGTTTTATAAACTTCTTTCAATTTACGGATATGAAGTCCTTGCAACATACGGTTGAAACAAACTGATAAAAAGACCCGTAACTGTTGAATCGAAAAATACATGAACAAAGAGTTTTTTGTTCATGACCATTGGATTTTGTCAAGAAAAAGCGCGAGATGCACTGTATGTGATGAGCGTACCTGTAATTCAGGCTTCACGACATGATGAGAATAAATATATTTGAACCCCAGATATTGACATTATCAGGATAAGTATTCATTTGATGTACCTAAGAGATTGATATGGGTGAAATTTGGGAAGCAGGGAATGCCACATGACTTAATAACATAATAACTAGATGAGTTGTGTGCTTCATCAAGCATAGACAATTCCTGTCCTTTTTGACGCGAAGGGCGTGATATTTTATCTAATAAATTATAAACACATTAACTAGGCGCTGTCTAACGCTAGAACTAATGCATATCCTAAATTGCACATGAATGTCATTTATGACAAAATGCTACAAAATGAAAGGTGATGACTTTCACGCATTTTACACTCGAATTTAAAAATGGAATCATCATTTGATGCGTTTCAAAGTTGAGCTTAGGATAAAATACAAGTCTAAAAACTAGAACACTTGCAATAAGATTGGCTGCATTTCTAAGACTTACAAGAGAGAAAAATTTTGCATTTAAATGAAAAAAACACAAGGTTAATTAGAAATGATCCGTTATATTTGATAAAACATAAACACTTCCCAAAAAGAAATGTCAGAATTGAACTCACCTCAAAAGGAGACTCTACATTTTGCAAGGCGACTCGCGTGTGTTTCGCCTTAGACGCATTCTTTGGGAACATGTGCACGAACGGAGCCATGGGGTGCAGGCCTGAGAAGTGCCCGCCCACCGATGGAGTCCTGTCCAGGTCCACCGTCCCAGTCTCATCTGACCTGTCAAGTAGGGCCAGCCCAGTCGTTAGGGATCTTGTAAATTGTGATCGCTACACAAGGCATTTTTGCATGTTGCTGCTTAGGTTGCAGATTTTCAAACATTTTTTTAGAACTAGGCCAGTTCAGTAAGGGATCTTGTAAGTTATGATCGATACACAAGGCATTTTCACACGCTGCTGTTTGGTTTCAGATTTTCAAACAATTTTTATTCTTGCAACGGTGCAGCTGGCACAAAATTTTCAGTTTCAATGCTATTTTCTAAATAGTTCTGGAATCCTGTTCCAAGCACTCGCGACTGCAATGGAACTATAAAACTTGCCAATGGAAAATTCTATCTGAAGTGTACTGATTTTGAAGAGTGTGTACTTAGACACATTAGAAGATAAGCATGACAGCAGGACTGATGATTTTGCTAAACAAGAATCCTTCTAAAAAATTTCTGCACGACCTCAAGTTGGGTCAAGAGGAAAGTATTTTATCCACCTACAGAAACTCTATCATCATCAGTAACTCAATCAAAATGAACATCAACAAACGGAATCGCTGACATTGAACAAGTCTATTTACAGAATTCTTATTCAAAGCAGCTGTTTTAAGCATTGATTAGTTGGAACCGAAACTATCGGCGATCGTAAGTAGTGCATTGGTATTCACCATACTCACGCCATCTTGACTTCCCTAGGAATGCGAATAATGGGCCAATTTCTAGCCATGCAATGATATTGGAGATTATGACCTGATAGCTAACCCATTGTGGTGAAACGAATATAATTACCCATAAATTGTACACCTTGTTAGTGAAAATAACTTTGTTCATGCATAAAAGAAAATGTTCCCTTTCTGCTAACTTTACAATTCTCTAATATACCTTACCATTCATGAACCCCAACATATTGAAAATTTTTGCATGATGGTAAAAAGTGGAAATAACAACCTGTAGTGCGCAACCGAAGCAAAGGGAACGCCTTTATGATCAGCGAGGGAGGTGTGCAGGGTGTAGAGTCGGTTGCTGTCCAGGCCGGTGATGGTGACATTGACTGGGTCATCCACGAGGCAGGCAGGGGGAGACACAGCAATGTGTGCAGCTCTCCAGCCAGCGTGCTGTTCAGACCAGGTTATGATGATTAGCGACAGCAGCCTTGAACTATAGCTTGTAGTCAGCAAGCTGTTTAGACAAGGATATAGCAAATAGTGTGAGGACAGTTCATTCTGTGTCTTCTAGTTAACATGCTGTCCATATAAGGATCTGATGAACAGTGTGGGAACAGCTCCTCCTCTGTCTTCTAGTTCACATGCTGTTCATATAAGGTCATAATGAATTACGTGAGAAAACTTTAATTTATATCTCCTCGTCAACATGGTGTACATACAAAGTTATAGCGCACAGCGTGAGAACAATGTGTTCTGTGTCTTCTAGTCAACAAAATATTCAGACAGTGTTTAGAGTTATGCCTGAGCAACTTTATCCTGTGTCTCAAAGTCAAGATGCTGTTTGTACAAGGTTATGATGAATTACGTGAGTAAACATCATTCTGTGTATCCTAGTTAATGTGCTGTACCGGCAAAATTATAACGAATACATGAGAAGACTTCATTTTACATGTCCTAGCAAAAATGTCTACACAAGGTCATAACAAATACTGTGAGAGTGCTCAATTTCAGTTTTTGTAAATAAACAGTTTTTGGCTGCGTAAAAATGAAAAGATTGATGTACAGTAATTCCAAAGTAGACAAAGCTTATGATTTTCATCAATTAGTATGAGTAGGCCTAAAAACACTTATCAGTGCATCCACATGCAAAATGCACATCAGTAGGATTTCTTTTTACTTGAAAATACCAGCATTAACACGTTTCCTGTGTATTGGAGGCTGTTTACGGTTGGTTTGGTTGGGTTGTAAATAGCAGAATAGGGAAATCGACTTTACTGCTCAAACATATTTTTATCCTTCCTAAGAAATCTAAAAATGCAACTGTACGGTACATTTCACCTCTTATGATTACAATAATTTTCTAAAAAGGATGCAAAACAGATGAAATGTCATTCATTCACACCAGTACGGGAATTAGCAATTTACCAATTGATATAAATGTGGCCCAATACGCGGGGAACATGTTAATATTAGATTGAATTATATGCTAGTTTGAGCCTGCCTAACCGTAACAAAGACATACCAAAGAGTGAAAGGAACAATTTAGTTCAGACTTAAAGGAATGCAAGAAACAGTAAGTTGAGGAATAAGTTCATGAAACAAGATAAAAGTTGAGAACAAAGTAGTAGGTGCCGAAAAACAGGACAGCAGAGAAGCAAAAACAGATGGTATGTAATAAAACAAAAGACCTATTCTATTTCAACAAAAGGAAGGCCTAACAGCTAAAATTCTTGGACAAAGTACAATTTTTTTTACACCAGGAGCATATGTCACGAGTTTGTTTATGCAAGCCTCACTTTGAAGGACGCTTGCCAACATCTCGCTACGGGCAGTCGCAGGAAAGATGACGTTCCTGTGATAAAAGAAGACTGTCAACTGGTGATGAAAACTGCTGTGAGCACGCTATGTGATGTCCTTGCTCTTATAAAAAAAGAATGTTTACACGCTCGCAGAGGTGAGCGCAATACATCACACAATCCAGGACGCAATAGATTAGATTATAGGTTAGTTCAAGCCTCCCTAACCGCTACAAAAAAAAAGCATATCATAGAGAAGAAGGAACCATTCAGCATGGATATTAGGAAATGCAGAATCTATTCAGATGGGGCATAAAAACATTAAGTTGAGAAAAAAGTTCATTGATACAAAATAAGAATTGAAGAAGGAAATAGTAGGTGCTGATATACAGGACAGCAGTGAGCCAAAAACGGTGGTCCTCAACATAGCAAAAATATTTCATTTATACAAAAAGAACGCCTACCTAGCTCTCAGCTCGGGCCCTCACATTTCCCCCTGGGAGTGCTAATTTCCATAGATACAATAGTTGTATCTCCCTGAGGGGTCCAGGAAGTAATATAAACATCAAACACATAAGGATTAGAAATTACCTTTTAACTCAATAACATTCTTCATCTCATCACTATTACTATATTATTGCTATCTAATGTTCAAATAAACTAAGCTACAAAAAATTCAAGCACTCAATTGAACTTGTCACTAATACCCCTGGTTTAATAAATTATCTAATTTATTGACATGCAAAGCAGAGTGATTTTACATAAAATAGAATTAATAAAACATACTTCTACCTTCATACCAGCATGCAATAACTCACAAACAGAGCAATATCCAAATAGTCATAAAAAATATTAATGGTACTCAAAGCCCCTAAATAAATGAGGCAAATGTATAAAACTCAGCTATCCTGGTGACTGCCACGTGTGATGCAGACCACTAAGTAAATCACTCATCAATAGATCAATTACATTTAAAGTTCACTCATGAGCCCAATGGGTGGAAAAAATATTGATGACTTCTTTGACAATGCAATATGCTTCTTGTTAGAAATTTTTTAAATGTACGACTTGAATAAAACTAGAAAAACTCACCTTTGAATGATGTGATGATCATTATGAAAGCAGGTAGTTGAATATTAGGGTATGAAGCCAAAAAAGATTAAATTTATGCTCATGTGCTGATAAATCTTAGGTAATTTTCATTGCATCTTATCAAATCTAAAAAATAAGACTGAGAAAACTATCAGACGTCTAAAACGCAAGGTAGTTATTTTTTATGAGATTAGCAACACTCGTACTACGTTTTATTCCTTAGAAGTCAATTGTTCAGCAGTGCGGCACTCACAGAGCCAGTGCAGTCAAAGCACAGGAACTTTAACTTCAAGTACCAGATAAAAATACATTGCTTTCATTTCACACTCAATCGCTGAAATTGGGCAAAGAAAACTTTTAATGCTTAATCCAACCTAGCCACTTCAACTAATTGGATCTTTCCCATTTTCCAAAGGTAAGAAACATTTTCCACGTGAAGTACACATTTTCACTCTCAATTTCATAACCCATCAGCAGCATCAGCCAGCAAGGACTGTTCAAAATTACAATCTTATGATCAAAAGTTCAACTACCTATATGTCACCAATTTTGTTCCAAGATTGAGACCTAAAACAATACGGATAACTCCCAGAAACAACGAGTAAACAGGGAAGTCCAATACTGGCTACAATTAAAGATGCTCGTGAGAAGATAAGCACTGTTGACGTGATAATTTCAAATGAAGGATGAGGCTAAGCCCCTGAATATTTACTGAATGTTTACTATTTACAAGTAAAGCTTTGTAAAAACAATTGACACTCAGGAATTCACTACCACACTTCAATTCCCAACCCACCAGTTAACACAAATAAACTAACTTATCAACACAGATATGAGCAGGCTGCTCGGTACCAACAGCGCTGGTCGGCAGTTATTTTTTGAAAATCTCAAAACGAAATAGGAAAATAACGTTTGTTTTACTCCCATAGAGCAAAGGAGGTACCTAATCAGATTCTCATTCACAGTCACAGGAAAAAGAAAAACTAAGTAAAACTTGAAAATAAGTGTGGCAACCAAAATTAATCCTGGCCTACTGGGCATCAAGTTGAAGAGTTTTTTGATTACTCAGGACAGCCGTGGGGTAAGCATTGTCCCCAAGATTCGACTGATGACAAAAATCAACAGTGAATCTCCCTGAGGGCAATTGCTTCGTTTTCTAGCGTAGCTTCATAAGCAGTGCACCAGTCAGTAGTGCTGGTTTGCGCTGATGCTGACGGGCAACAACTTTGTTTTAATCAAGTACACACTTAAATCCTATTCACTTCACCTCAATACTCGTCTTAAAAGTGATTAAATAGTAAAACAGTAAATTAAATCCCATTCAAGAATTTGTTTGGTTAATGATGAGACAACTGCAAAGTGAGATGAGACATTCACATCCATTTGAAATTTTACGAAGTTCCAACCGCAATAAATACATCAATTTAGAAGCAAGGGCTTTTTACACAAATTTACTGCTACCTCTGAATTTCATGATCAGAACACATCTGCATTTTGTTAGTCTCTGCACTGAATCAAGGAAAAAGTAATGGGCTGCTCCATTCAAAACATATCTGATAAAATAAGCGCATAATGTTGGGTAAACGGTGTAGGAAGCCACTATCATTTCCAGTAATGCAAGCCAAAAGAAGTGGCAGCAACTGTGAAATTAGCATGCAGCCCCGCAGTGGTACTCTACACAGGGTTGGCTAGCTGAGCAGCTATGGTTGGCTCAGTGCAAATAACACGATACTCCGTGTACTTGACGCACCAAGTGGTAAAAGCTATCCAGTGTTGAATTGTGCTGAAGTATGAATTGCTTTGAAGAACCCGGTATTTTGAGTAAAGATGTCTGTACACCAATGTGTTCATCGGTATTTTGATACGGGAAAACAATCAAAAATTTTTCCCAGAAATATTTTCAATTTTGTTCAGCCAACACATATCTCATTAAACTGTAGGAAAAATGTCTATCTGGTAATGAGAATGCTTCAAGGAAAGTAAAAGTGTTAAAGGTACACAAGAAACTATACACATTACTGTTGAATTAAATTCCAAGCCCTACATTTGAGCGCTCACAAAAACACATATGCTTCAGATTTGGAGAATCTTCTCTCTGCAAAGCCACAAGATATTGCTGTAGTTTGGAAGGTGAATATTGGATTAGGGAAAATAATACACAGCAGACATTGGGTCTATAAAATTTGATAACTTCCCATGTTTCAACCAAAGCAACATCTAATTGAACGCAAGAATAATAATAGAGCATAGAAGAAAGAGTTCTGAAATGACACCCACAAAATGAACCATCAACAAGCGAGTGATCTGAATTATCCAGACAATTTGCACTATTGTGCAGAGACTAGAAATGAACGTGTAGGCCTAAAGTTCCAGTAGCAATGCAAGGAAAACAGTTACGCAAAAAAAAATTTATCAACAGTGTAGAAAATTTTGATCCATCAAAAATCTAAGACACATCGAATAAATTGAAGAAATATAATCAGTCACAAGCCACAATATCAAAGTTAACGATTTCAGCAAAAAAAATGTTAATGACTAAATAGAAGGATGGCATAAACATCTTCATAAGAAGGAAGACACGCCACACCTGCGAGACATTTCCAGCCGTGCGCCACACCCACAAGCCTCACTGCAGGAGTGAGGACCACAACGCTACAGTGAGCCAATACAAGCAAACACACACATACAGCCACTAAATTTTAACTCAAATCAACGGATATTACACAAACTTCATTTAATACAGAGCGGAATGTGAACACTTACGTAGAATAGGGGCCGATGAAGCCCCTAAACTTGTAAAAATTCACAAGTTTTTAAGGCCAGACAACAATTACTAATTTTTTAACATTTGGCCATTTAGTACGGACTTAAAGGAACGCAAGAAACAGTGAGTTGAGAAAGAAGTTCATGAAACAAAATAAAAGTTGAGAAGAAAGTAGTAGGTGCTGAAAAACCGGACAGCAGAGAAGGAAAAACAGATGGTATGTAACAGAACAAAAGACCTTTTCTATTTCAACAAAAGGAAGGCGTAATAGCTAAAATTCTTGGGCAAAGTAAAATTTTTTTTAACTTACTACCAAAGTAAGTTAGCACTTTTAAATTACGTAATTGAGTAACACCGAAGGTTAAGTTCTGAAGGAAATAGAGAAACAAACTGGGTGAGCAGCAACATCTCCATTACTTTGCCTGAAGCACAAAATAATACACAGAACCATTCATGACAAAAAGCGGGTGTCTAAGCTTCGTAGTGTAGGCGTAAATATGAAACCCAATGGCAACAAAATTTTTATTATGACAAACTTTCATTCCTATTGTGGATTGTTACTAAGATGAACACCATAAAATGGCAATGACAAAGATATATATATTTATCACCCATACATAAAACAAAAATTCATTTTCATGGGATAGCTAGGAACACTAAAATTCAGTTTTTTTAACAAGTTGTGATAAATTTTTTGAAGAAAAATGTTTCCAATTCTTGTAAGCATAATTACATGATATGGTAAATTAAACTAATATTGCTTCATGCTTTTTCACACCAAACAACTATTCGATCAACCTCGTGAGTGTTCAAATTTTGTGCTCTAGAATGAATGAGATTTTAAGAGTTGAATAAGGTTTCCATAGGATGCCCTAGAAGTCCCTAAAAAGTTGAGTCTGTGCACCGACCACCTCGTTATAATGGGCAGCTTTCATAAACAGAAAGCTAAAAGCATTCAGCCACGTATAGATGGGCTGCTAATGTCATAATAAAAGTTTCTTTCATGCTGTTCATTCTAGGAAGTCTATTAACCCACAAATCACTTCCCTCAATCTTTAACCCATTATCTCCTAGTGGTACCATCCGGTACCACATAATTTGCTTTTAAATAAATTATTGTCTCAGTAGTAAAAAGCTCAATAAAAACTTGTTTGAAGCGCGTTCAATGTTTGTTTCAAATCCGGGCTTCACTGTTGGAGGTTTCAAGGTCAGGGGTAAAGTGGCCCTGTTGCAGTGACGGTATTTGCTTGTGCAACTGATGAGGGGTTCAAAAACAAGGTAGCATGACATAAAATGTAAGTTATGGTTCTTCCTAAATTTTGTTTTTCTGAATTTTATTGATAAAATGTAGAATAACAGATGCAAAATTAATGCTCAATGCACTTAGCAGAGATATTTTTGTGAAAATTTTATGTGCTACGTTGAATTTATCTTAGTAGTGCCATATGGGACTACATTTGCCTCACTAACAAATGGAAATAATTTTTTTTTTCTGAAACAACTTTCAATATATCGTAATGAGTATATAATTTCAATTTTACAAAAATTGAGAAACATTTTTTTCTCACAGGGAATGGGTTAAGCATAAATATTGTACTGTATTTCTTTGCAAGCTTTTAAGCGTGTAATTCGCTCCTTTAGCCTTTGAGTAAAATAATACTTTGGTCAATATCAGGTTTAATGCGCTCACGGAAATTAAGAATTCCCTTCCAAAGATTCACTAAATGAACACATTTAATAACGTTTTACACGAATGACATTCTGCTCGCTGATGCTTTATTTCCAAGATTTAACAATAATTACGTTCAGATAGGAATAACATTATATGGTCGGGTGATTATTCGCAACATTGTTGGGTCACGCCCACTTTTCTGGCGGGAGACGCCCACTTCTTGCCAAGAAAATAACAGCCACAGTTTGCGTAAGTCAAGGTAAGCTATTTTAGGTTGATTTATGTTATTTTAAGTTTGTTAATTCAACTAACCCACCATAACTAACCCTAACCTCACCCATCAATACGTTAATATTGTTTAACAGCATATTTACATGTCCATTCCTTCACTTTTATATACGACGTTCCTGTAACTTCAAAGTTGAATAATTAGAAAATTACGCATTGGCGAGCAGAATGTCATTTGTGTAAAACGTTCTTAAATGTGTTCCTTTAGTGATTCTTGGGAACGTAATTCTCAATTTTTGTGAGCGCATTAAACCCGATATTGATCAATACTTCTCTGTGAGTATATAAGCAGATAATTCATTCACAAATCTTTTAGCACATAATATTTCCTCTTGTATTTAACCACATAATTCAACCACCGTGAATACTTAAGCAGATAATTCAACCCCCATGAGTATTCAAACACATCATTCAACTCCGGTGGGTATTTAAGTACATTATTCACTCCCGTGAGTATTTAAGCACATAATTTAACCCCCTAAGTGTACAAGTACATAACTCTCATTTTGTTGAACCCACAAGCCAACTGTTCACTTCCCCTATTCATCTAATGCAAATTTAATTACAATGTAAACTTTCACAAGTTATTAAGATCCAGTAACCAACCAGCTAAAACAAATACATTTCACTTCCCAAATCAACACACTCCATAAGACAATTTCCAAATCTGAAAACCAAGAGCTGAACACCAGAAGACTGCATTGCTAAAACTGAGCACTGTAACATCAAGGAGTGATTGTCTGGTGGTAGTACAATCCAAACAACAGTGGAGACAGAGTACAGCCCTGCCTCATCCCTCTAACACTCCTTACTTACCCAGTATCTAAATTTTTCAACCTGTAACTAGATGGCGTTTGTGTTCTCATACAGACTTTGTACAATATTTACTATCTCTCTACTAATTCCAACTTTACTCAAGATTTCAAACAGCTTAAACCAATCTAACTACTCTGTCACACACCTTTTCAATATCCAGGAATGCTAAATATACTTTATCATCCTTCCTTGCTTGCTTAATTATTTCACTCACTACAAACAGATTATCCTCACCTTGGCTATCTAGCCTAAAACCATTCTGTTCTTCTCTCAGGACTCCTAGTTCTTCAACTAAATATTTCATTCTATCAGTCAAAATACCACAAAAAATCTTACATAATGTCAGCTAGGGAAATAGGTATGTATGTTTTCAGTTCTTTCATACTCTTATGCCCACTTTTATGCAACAGAATTACATTACACTTGTTCCAGTCATCCGGTATTCTTTCACTCTTTTATCTCTCATCAAATAAACACTTCAATATATTAACTACACTCTCTTCTCCGCATTTATAGAACTCAAGTGGGATCTCATCAGGGCCACATGCTTTTCCGTTTTTCACTTTCATCTAAAAACTTACAATCTCTCTCCAATGTACTCCTTGAAGTCTTCAACTGCTTTCACCATTTGCACCCTATCTCGTACATTGCAACCATTGACTACTAATTCATCAACTTGAACTTCACTACCTCTATTATAACCTTTTATAAACTTATACCAATCTTTTATTCCATCCGGGCCTTTTTTTCTTAGTTATATTTTCAACTTGGTACATGAACTTGAAAACCAACAGCGTCGGGGCCTTTACTTACTTTGGTCCAATTAGGCACATCACCAGTCACAGGTAAGAGTGCCAGATGTTACAGCAACTAGAACGTGGGGCATTTAGATTTGATTCATCATCCCAGTATTGGCAATGAATTCAAGGACCAGCTCA
>JACJUY010007137.1:8836-27108 GCA_014220935.1 Platorchestia sp. MABIK
GCGGTAGACCTCACGCTATAGCAGCACCGGCGATATATGGCGGTAGACCTCACGCTATAGCAGCTCCGGCGAGATACGGCGGTAGACCTCACGCCATAGCAGCGCCGTGGGAGCATTTCTTGCACGATGCGCTCTGGAAAAGTTCCGATATGTTAGCCTAAAGTAATCCTGAAAACATCGTGCGTTCTGTATCAATGTTGTACATATAAGAGTACTGTAGTATATTTTAAAGCAAGATTAGCTCTGACACTGATTGTCTATTATTGCACTTAATTCATTCTTCAAACATCGGTTTTGCCATCCTCACCATTAAACATTGTGTATTTAGCTTAATATTAAGTAAGGAAAATTTTCACATTATCGTCAATGGTAACATAAGACTTTACGATATTTGCTCTCAAGTCTTTTCGTGCATTCGCTAAGGATTTCTTCCCGGCTACCATTGCTCAAATTTGTACCCCAGCTTGATCTTACTTGGAAGGCAGAAATTATTTTTAGCTCTATCATTAGATTCTTGTGGAGAATTTGAGTCCAAAGTCTTGACCCTGGCACTGACGCCATGCTCGCTATTGTTTTGATTTTTCAATAATTAATTCTCACAGTCTGTTAAGCTTCTGACAAAATGAGACTATCGCTTTTATTCAACGAGTTTCTCTTCTGCGTATGCCAACCTTCCATGCAAATTTAGCAGAAAACTAATGAGTAAAAAGCTTTCTTTAATCTACTTCTAAAGCCACAATTTGCAATCTTTTTGCATAGGGTAAGTTTGCATCAAGAAATGGTGTTTTTTCAGGTAAAACTGTGTTCGAGATCACTCTCACGGTGTTTATGTTTATTTATTTTGCAAAATTTAGCAGAACTTAAATGAATGAGGAAAACTTTCTTCGATCTACTGCTAGAGTCACAAGTGTAAGCTTTTTGCACAGAGTGAGTTTTCGTCAAAAACTGGGAATTTTTCAAGCAAAACGGTCTTCAAGACTGTTTTAGTTTTCTGTTCTTCATATGGTTTTCTGTTTCTTTGCGACTGTTTTCTCACGGTGTTCGTGTCGCATCACGAACAGACACTCTCATCTCGCGTCGACTCCTGCAGAGCGCGACTAACTCTCATTCTGCAGCAATAATGGACTCTTTACAGACTCAGCTGGTAGAGTTAGTGACCAAGTCAATGCCGGGTCCGCTAATCCTGCCCTGCCTGGAGCTGCCGCGACCGGTGGCCGCGTTAAGCCGATAATCCCGGCCGTAACTCGGCCAAACCTGTGTCTGCATCACAATGTTATTCTAGCAGCCTCGTCGGCCGAATGACTCGTGCCTCAGGATGACCGGTCAGGTCCCTGTTTTATACCTCATACCAGCACTACAGCCATGCAGTCCTAAGCTGGGTACCAGGTTTACACAGTCAAATGCAAACAATTTAAACAATTTTTAAGCAATTTATTTATCATTTATCGCAAGTAATACAGCAGTAGATTTATGTCTAGTACAATGGCCACATTTGAGTATAGCTACCTGTGGGCCCGAATAAGTTCATTGAATTCTAGAGCATCCTATCATCAACTCAATTTTAAGGTGTACAGTTATGTTTAACCTAATTTACTTAACCTAGGGGCACACTAGACTGATCAGTAAATTGGTTCTCTCAAGATTCGATGCTTACTTTTACAAAAATAGTTCACATAAATAGGCTAGAATATGCTATTCAGATCACTAGAAACACTTGTGCCTAGAGGGATCTGAAAGTCTTGTGTTGTTCTTAGAGATTTTAGATTTATCAAATCTAAAACCAATGTTTGCTGAGTTATGAGCAGAGGCGCTTGGCGGCAAAAATTACTGCAAGAGTTTACGTGTTTGATCACTGGATTCGGAAAATTCGCTTGAGTTGTTCAACACATTCTATATGGATTTAAGACGGCATCTATAACGAAAAATTCAACACTTCTGTTGAAAAATTCAACAAAAATTCAAAACTGAAAAATATTTTTCTTCTGCTTGCACTCGTCACACATGAGCAATAAGAATATATTCCAGAATAATTATGGATGAACTCTGGTTTTTCTCACAAAATTACTTCACAGCAAATATTACTAATACATTTGATTTCCACAAGCTGCATTGATCGCAACACAGCGCATTCTAGCCTTACATGAAATGAATATATTGAGCCATGTTCCTTTTGTTCCATGTCATATACATCATAGTTTTGGCATATGCATTATTGATAATGTTCCATACACAATGCCTTACGTCTCATGTCTTATGGTTTATACAATATGTCTTCCATCGTGCATGTTATTACTCATTCATTACACACTTCGCAATAGTTACGTGCTTGAACCACTGCCTACCAAGTCTAACTTTTTCGCTGCCTGCGTGCATGTTTTTCGCCGCCCCAATAATTAAATTGCTTAGGTGGCGAAAAACATGCATGCTCCGGTGAAAAGTTAGACTGGGTAGTGTCTTTAATGAACAACCGCTCCCGCAATCACCTGTTCACGCACGCATACTAGCGCATAGTTGTCTAATTACTGACATTAGTTCCAGCTTCGTGAGAAATGCGCGCCGTCCATGCCGCACCTCGAACGCACATCAATTAGAAATGACACAGAATGTGCGTAAGAGCGCGCATGCAAAGCGGGAAAAATAACGTAACGTTATTAACGTAATTAATAACTAACGAAATTGAGATCGTAATAAGGCAGTTGTGAGGTATTTAATGCAGGCAGCAAACCTCTAATTTTTTTACCTGTGAAGTTTCACGAAAAGTAGTCATGTGATAATTTCTCAAAAGCATATGCAATAACTTGAGCAAAATGCATTGAACCCTTACGATGGTCCCCGCATTTTTGTCACGGGCTTATTACTCCAAAAATTTTTACAATTCAGTTTTTTCTTTCTTTAATATTCAAAATGAAGTCGTGTCGCGTCACTCGAGCACAATTTCTTGTAAAAAAATACCGAGTCTCAAACATAATTTGCAGACAAACAAAGACCGAATCTCAAGGAATTCAAATTTCATTAGAAGACAACATTAATGTTGAGTTCTTCCTTGATGTGGGCCGAGGGTGCCCTTGTGCTCAGACTGAACCCCTTCAAGGGCTTATTACGACCTGCCCAACTACCCTCAATCGTCTTCCCTCATATGCGAGCGCTACAGACTTGAGGGCTTCGTAAAAATCAATGGAAGCTTCAGTTAAGGCGCACGTTGTTTTTTTTATGACATGCGGCAGTACATTACGGCAGCAGACTCATAAAACACGTCGTAAAGTCCAACATTGCGAGGAAGCTGCGGGTATCATTGTGTCTCCGCAATCCCACGCGAACATGCCCAGCCTTGAGAGCCCAAATCTTCTTGGGTCTGAAATCCGGTCTGAGTAGATCCAAACTTCCGGACGCACATACATGTCTCAGTGGGAGTTTTAAAAATAATTATTTCCGATAAAGATGATACTAAAAGCTCGTCATTGGTTTTTAAAATATCGCAAAGTAAGGATCCTTAGTTGATACACACACATTGGTATCGTAATACCCGTGTCACTAGTCGAAACAAATAACTGGCGGCAATGTATTCCTATTGTTGCTTAATCTAGGTTTGATTATAATCCTTGCGTTGTCGCAAATCCTGCCGTGCTGCGTGTTTGAAATCCTGACAAATGCGATCCCTTTTTAAGCCAGAATTATACAGTGCGGGTGAAATCCTCTTTTGCTCGTCCGGGCCCTAGAACGTGGGAGTGAGGAGGCTCAGGCTACCGGAAGTCTGTGACACGAAGCAATTTTTTAGCTAATTTCCCAATTGGCGAGTAAATGAGTCCGTCGGTCAACTCATCGCGCTGAAGACTTATGCCCGCAGATTGTCTAATGAAGATAAAAAGGAAAATCAACGGAACTACGAATATCATGATATTCTTCGTTGGTTTTCCCTCTTATCCTGCAAGTGAGATTTCCTAGAAATCGACCTATTTCATCCATTGTCTGATGAACTACTACAACAGCTTCTTAGTGTCTGGTACACATAGTGATGCAGGGGACAGTTGAGCAACTACACAATAATGCTCACATAAACAATACATTCACGATAAATTTAATCAACAGATCATGAGAAACCAACATCTGTACGGCGAGTACTTGCTGAGACCTAGGGAGGCCGAAACTTAAACTTGCTACTCCACAGCAAAATTATATGTGCATCATACCTGAGTATCTCAAAGGATTTTTTATGTGTAACTATTAACCACCAGAAAGTCGTCAAGTGTGACCATAAAATGCCAGCAAGCCATCAAGCAAGGCCATGAATTGCCATGAAGCAAAGTGAACAGTTTGGAAAATGTAGAGTCACTATATTTTGTAGTGGGACCATTTAGTTGAGTATCTATAATATTTTGTACGATAACTGTAATATTTCGTGGGTTGACTATTTGGCAGTTGACAAGAGTTGCTTTGATGGTTTACTGAATTGTTTCTGGCTTAGAGTACTATCATTACTGGTTTAGTAAATTGGGTGCATGATCACTGTCAATGCATTCATATTCTCAAACACCACAACTAAAAAAAAGCATAAAACAAAATTGACGGCTCGAGAAAATTTGTCTCGTATGAGCAGGTTCACCGAGTTAGAATACCTATGCATTCATCAGATCAGTCATGCTCATCATGCTGATCCTCATTCATGAATGAAATGATAAGTGAAACAAATTAGATGAAAAACAAAGCACAATCACCCCTAAATGCCAATGTTAGCAGTTTATCACAGCACCAACACAACAATCAATACTGTGTACCAACGTTCTTTTCTCCAACGCAAGGCCCCGAGCTCGCTACACCCGCCATATACTCCCACCTTGAGTGATGCGATTTTTTTCCTGCAGTCGACACAAAAGAAACTCTTTACAAAGTCGCCCATTTGCGTCGAGCTCTGTCGGACGTTCAGGTCGTAGAATTCCGTAAACAAAATCTATTAGGACGCCTGCGCAGATCCCGGCGATGCATTATGCACTCACGTCTCCGACCGGCGATGTTTTCTCTCAAACGGCAGTTCGACGCTAAATTGAGTTTAGAATATGAAATTTGCTGTCTCTGAAGGAAGCTCCCACTTTGCTTATGAATTGAAAATGGCAGCAACTTTCTCGTATATTGTAACAATTCAATCAATTTGCTGGAGCTCGAGTCTCTGATTCTCCGGGAAGCGGAGAGCTGAGGGCACCACAAAAAATGTGTCTCCGGCAAGCATCTCTGCTTCAAGGCTCGGGAAATTTTACATTATGAGATTCCATAGGAAATGTCATTTGAAAGCTTTCCTGATATTCCACTGCATCGACTCTACGGTTTCTATTTTATACAAGAACTTCTCCGGGGTTTCGGAATACATATAACAGAAATGAATTTAAGATATTCGGTTCCAAAATGGCACACAGACTCTGAGAAGTTCCTGGTTTGCTGGAACAATTTTGTATTTGAAAACTTTTCTTCCTTAGCAAGACGAGGCACAAATAAAGGATTTGTATGAAGGATTTAGTTTTTGCTGCACGGTGGAAGACTTTACAATTCAAAAATTAATTTCAAGTTTAAGCGTCCAGTCAGTTTTCAATGAATAAGTTTAGCGTCAAAAAACCTTTAAAGTGATTTTCTTATTGTTATCAAGCGAGACCCAAAACAGGTATAAAAATTGTCACCAAATAAAAACTCAATTAACAGGGTTTTTCAGTCGTTTTATTGTAAATTAGTTGTTGGAGTTATAATAATTGACACGAATAAAAATTGAAAAAATCCTGAAATTTTCAACTTTAAATACGTCAGCTCTTTTCGACGCGTACATTGATTTATTCTAACGAACTTCAGTACATTTCATATTCATTTCTTATTATAAAAATAACAAACCCATCTCTGACCTGAGAGCTGCTAAATGCAAATATCGATTGTGACGTTCGTAAGCGATTTTCCCATCGTGGCCTTTTATGAAAATGTTTCTGTGAATTTGAAAAACGTTTATCCATCTTGACAACCTCCATTAACCTTAAACTTCTGTCATTAATTAATTTTACATGTAATAATAGCTACTATATACATATATCGATTGTAACGTTTAGCTGCGTGTTTCCCATCATGGCCTCTTATGAAAAAATGTCTGCGAATTTGTAGTACGTGTCAGGGCGGCAGAGCGGCAAAGCCTACATTTTTGAGTGAGAGCGGAACTTCGAAGTCAGCTCTACGTGACCGGGCTTCTCATCAGCTAAACTTACCATTGAAATTAGCAAAAATTAGCTTTGTTTAAACAAGCTCTTGTGCTAGCAACTGAAATTTTACGTGGGCGTTATTTTTTTGAAGAGTTTTGGTCGGTCACGGCCACTGCCTAACGAGTGCTGCCAAGGTTATAGCGTCCCATTTTCGGAATATCCTCCCGAGTTCGGGAGAAACACTTTAAAACACCTGAATATGAAACATTTTGCCTCCGTTTTCTCACCTTCTGAAGACGCCAATTAACATTTTGACCGCGACGTGCGCCACCGGTGCCCACGGAGGGGATTTTCATAATGTTGCTCACTGACCAGTAGTCAGTCAAAAACTCAATTTTATAAGCACTTAATCTAAGCTAAATGAAGGCACGAACCAGTTAATGTTTGTTATTTTCAATGTTGCTTACTATCACACAATTGACATCAAATTTCAGTAGAATATTCAACCTCAGTTTTACCTGCCGAAGTCTAAGTTTCAATGGAATGGTTCTGGCCAAGAGAAGAGCATCAAGAAATGCCTCCTCATTTCAATCGAGAGCGCAGTTCTCGTCGATCAAATTGATTAGAATTTAATTTCGTCGTAGCTTCAGCGTCTTGGATACGGGCGCTTTTAGTGGTGGCCATGAAATCTAGCAAGGCTCATCATGCGGGTAGAGACTCTTGTTGTAGGTTTTAAATAAAAAATGGCCTTAGAAATGTTTCTTAAAAAAAATTCAAAATGTTTCTTAAAGAAAATTTGAAATGTTTCTTGAAGAAAATTTAAAGTGTTTCTTAAAGAAAATTTAAAATGTTTCTTCAAGAAAATGTGTCTTAGAAATGTTTCTTGAAGAAAATTTAAAGTGTCTCTTAAAGAAAGTTTAAAATGTTTCTTCAAGAAAATGTGTCTTAGAAATGTTTCTTTAAGAAAATTTTACGAGACTGACGTATTAATATGTTTAACATATTAATCGTTAGTTAAATTAACTTTTTTTCATAAGCATGTAAAAAAATTCGTAGCTTTCACGACGGAAAATCTTCAAAAACGGTCCGTGGTTGTAGTGCATTGGGTTTGAAACGATGAAAAACACTATTAACATGAATGCTACGTTGTAATGTGTTTATATATGCCCCGACATTTCTCAATAGGAAGCAGTTATTGATTTTGATGGCACTCCTGCAGCAGCCCGAGGTGTTACGAAAACGTCCGCTGTTCAACGAGTGAACCACCATTAACATTATTGGCTGCAAAATTTCCGGGATTTTGAATGATTTGACAGTAGAATTACACTTTCTAAGAAATTTCAATCTTTAAACAGTAGAATTACATTTTCTAAAAGTACATATTGGGGTATTTCAATGATTTAAAAGTAGAATTACATTTTCTATAGGAACACATTAGGGGATTTGGAATGATTTAACTGCAGAAATTGCATTCTCTAAATCCACACATTGTGGAATTTTGAATGATTTACTGTGGAATTACATTTTCTGAGAATTTTGAATGATTTAACAGTAGCATTAGATTTTCTAAAGCCACATATTGGAAAGTTGTCCCTTTCTCGTTCACAGAGGCGAACGCGTCTCCAGCCCTCCAATGAGTCCCCGAGAGAAGGCCGTCGTGCCAGCCTTTGATAGGGGCCATCAAGTTGATGGGCCGCCGCCGGGCAGCTATCGGAGGCAACTTAAGTTCGAATGGTGCCTAACTTGACCTGAACTTAGCCATAAAGTTTAAAAGGCACACCTAGAAATTAGCTGAACATTTGATACTCAGTTTTTATTATAATGAAACTCATGGAATTTTGGTGATAAATAATTTGATCCTAAATAAAAGATGGCAGTGCAAGACAGAAATTCTGGCACTCAAAACTAGCGAAACCAAGCTTCACTAATTTAGCAGAACGTGGAGTAACAAGGATCAGAGAGCATGAATTTTCTTGTTCGATGTTCGCTTGAATGAAATCCTTACTTCAATTTCTGAACGAAATTCCGATGTACAACAGAACGAAGCTGAATCACATGATGAAACCGCGTCATTCACGACATTCACGACAACATGCACGCTGTCGTATGAGTGCTGCCGTGAATGTCGTGAATGTTTTGGATCGTATAATGCAATCGTGTCTTCACGGCAGCATTCACACGCCAGCGTGCAAAGCAGCAAGCGGTCGGGCATGTGTGAATTGTGTGCTGTTCTTGTATGCTGTAATTTCGCTTTTACATGCGTGGCATGTGCATGATGAGCATTGTACGACGGATGTAAGTTAATCATACCCGCAATTGTGTTAGAGTTTCCAAGCCAATTTTACTTTACATTCCGAGCTGATTTTATGAGCTTTATCGAAGATTTTTGCAAATGTCTCTAGAATTCAAACGTCATCAAACTTCAGAACAGTAAAAAATTTATGAAGACCTACATCTGATACCTAAGCTGTATTAGTAAGCGTTAAATGAATAATCCCCCAAACTGCTCATTATTCGATGAATGTAAAAAGCCGTTCAGTTGCTTTGAAAGAATTAACAGAAATTTAAAAAGAGACCCAGAGGTTTCGAAGTGCAATATTCGATCACATATTTTAGGCCTTTTACGAACGAGACCGTTGGTCAACTGCGTGTTATGATAGATCCGTATGCTCAGTAAACGCTTTTAAGCTCAAGTCTTTAACGTTGTATTATTCATATTACTGCAAATTCTCAATGACGTTTGAAATAAAACGAACTGTCTCAACAGATGATGCGTTAATTATCACCAAAACCGCAAGCAGTAAGAATACGGTTCTAATCTTCCTACCCAATAATGCCCTTGGTGTGCTTATATATTTGTTTGGTGTCCGCGTGTTGCGTGTGTCTGAGGCGCTCACACGGACGCTCAATGACCGTATCTGTGATACGAGTTTCACCAGTGCACAAGTACAAGAATATTTTAATGGCGGGTACTATTGGGATGGATATATTTGTTTTGCATCCACATCTACAAGATTTATTTAATCGCGGGTACTATTGGGATGGATATATTTGTTCGGCATCCACATCTGCCAGATTTATTTAATCGCGGGTACTATTGGGATGGATATATTTGTTTGGCATCCACATCTGCAAGATTTATTTAATGGCGGGTACTATTGGGATGGATATATTTGTTTGGCATCCACATCTGCAAGATTTATTTAATGGCGGGTACTATTGGGATGGATGTATTTGTTTGGCATCCACATCTGCAAGATTTATTTAATGGCGAGTACTATTGGGATGGATGTATTTGTTTGGCATCCACATCTACAAGATTTATTTAATGGCGGGTACTGTTGGGATGGATATATTTGTTTGGCATCCACATCTGCAAGATTTATTTAATCGCGGGTACTATTGGGATGGATATATTTGTTTAGCATCCACATCTGCAAGATTTATTTAATCGCGGGTACTGTTGGGATGGATATATTTGTTTGGCATCCACATCTGGAAGGAAATTGTTAGGAAAATGTAGAATCCCGTCATTTTTGGCTGGCGTATACACTAATTAATATCAACTACCTCTACAGGTGACGTGGTGCAACCATTAGTGCAAACAGTTAAAATGTGGTTTAAAACAGGCGACTACCTTAGGTGTAGGCATGGATTTAAACTGCGCTAAGTCGGGTCGAAATTGCCTCAGTAAACGTGGAGCGCCGGTGTTGAGATTGCCAACATTCTCAGGATTCTCGAGGTCGATTAAAACAAACCGAAGCTCGTACTCAGGAGCTGCCTAGACATCCCCTGCCTGTAGGTGATAGCTGCCTAGACATCCCTTGCCTGTAGGTGATAGCTGCCTAGACATCCCTTGCCTGTAGATAATAGCTGCCTAGACATCCCTTGCCTATAGGTGATAGCTGTCTAGACATCCCTTGCCTGTAGGTGATAGCTGCCTAGACATCCCTCGCCTGTAGGTGATAGCTGCCTTGACATCCTTGCCTGTAGGTGATAGCTGCCTAGACATCCCTTGCCTATGGGTAGGAACCGCCTGAACCTCCCTGCCTGGAGGTGGTGGTCATGCATGTCAGGAGAGGTAAAGAATTCGATGCAGTACAAATGCGCCACAAT
This sequence comes from Platorchestia sp. MABIK, assembly GCA_014220935.1. Classification (NCBI taxonomy): domain Eukaryota; kingdom Metazoa; phylum Arthropoda; class Malacostraca; order Amphipoda; family Talitridae; genus Platorchestia; species Platorchestia sp. MABIK. The sequence goes on from JACJUY010007137.1 coordinate 19,117, forward strand.
TCGCAGCCTTGCAGTTCCCATCACCCAGATTTTGGGCGGCAAACCAAGCTACTTTAAATCGAAATGCAAGCTTCATCTTATTTTCAGGCCGTGTTGTGAGGAGGCCGAAGTCCCGCTTGTTTGTAAGCAAATTGAGTCCAAGTCTGTCAAGTTCCGTCACCACCGCACAAACACTGGCGTCGTTGCGGCCTTCTTTCGTCTCCGCAAAATTTGTTCGTCTGCATAAACTGCGATTCGCTGCTGCTGTCGGTGGCGCGTAAACACTTTGTAGACGTTCATCCAATCACATAGGCTTTTGAAGTTCATTTTATCGTGAGTTTTGCAAGGCTTCTGAAGTTCTCTTTATCGTGGGTTTTGCAGGAGTCGAATTATTTTCATGGCAGTTGAAGTTTTTTCTTTTAGATCTTCATGCTTCGTTTTGTTTTACTGGAAACTTGGTTGGAAATACGTAGCAGTGCAATGATGGGCGTCTGCTACGGTAGAAGAAACAATAAGGGGCAAACCAGTGTTTTTTTCGTCGACCGTGTGGCACTGCTGACGTCATGGCAACGAACCAATAGCAGCGCTCAAATTGTATCTGGCAGTACCGCAGCCCCAAATCTGGCACCACTATTGGCCTAACGACATGTGGCAATGGTGACGTCATAAAGTGTGTTTGAAATTTAGCAGTTCTATTGGTTAGCCGAACAAGAGGTGTATTTTATCCCATAGAAATGACCCTACCTTGTTTCCTCTACCGTGATGTTTGCTGAAGGCGTATCGAGTAAAATGCCAAACTCTTTCTACGAAATGCGGCATCCTTCCTTCGGGGGAGCATAAAATCATCGTCACTAAATTGCTGAGATGCACATCGGACACAACTAAATGCTACGATACGTATTTAATGGCCGTGCCCCCTGTGGTGAAAAGAGTAAGATTGGCGTGCATGTGCGCATGCGTTTTATAATTTATTCCATTCATGACTGTTCCATCGAACACTAAACTCATTTCTGCAAGTTATGATCACATTCAGAGAAAGAAGGTAGAAGCTTAACCGTGAGTCGCCCCCAATCTTTCCCCACCTTACTCCCTTCCCCTCCCTCTCTCCCTCACCTCACTCCCCCTCTCCCTCACCTGACCTCCTCTACCCACACCTGATTCCCCCCACTCTCCCTCACCTAAGTCACCTAACCCTCCTCTCTCTACCTCACGCACCCTCTTCCTTACCCTCCCCCCTCTCTCTCTCTCCCTCACTCTTCCTCTCCCTCACCTCACTCCCCCTCTCCCTTACCTCACTCTCTCTCTCTCTCCCTAACTCTCCCTCACCTTTCCCCATCCCTCCCCTGCCGTAAAGGCCCAGCAGAAGGCGTTATCAAGGCAACATCAGGCGACAGGGACACAATAAGCCGTCACCAGGCCGGCCAATTAGGCTGATGAGCGAGGAGGTGTGAAGTCGAGGCTTCATTTGGCCCTACACAGATTTAAAGGATTTCCTTCCGCGCCCCACAACCAACGCGTCAACGGAGAAGCCTGAAGCTTCAGCGCCTGAAAGCTTCAGAGCCTGAAAGCTTTAGCGGCTGAAAGCTTCAGATCCTGAAAGCTTCAGCGCCTGGAAGCTTCAGCGCCTGAAAGCTTCAGCGGCTGAAAGCTTCAGCGGCTGAAAGCTTCAGCGGCTGAAAGCTTCAGCGCCTGAAAGCTTCAGCGGCTGAAAGCTTCAGCGGCTGAAAGCTTCAGCGCCTGAAAGCTTCAGCGCCTGAAAGCTTCAGCGCCTGAAAGCTTCAGCGCCTGAAAGCTTCAGCGGCTGAAAGCTTCAGCGCCTGAAAGCTTCAGCGGCTGAAAGCACTCTGCGAGTCTGCTGTACAAGTCGATAAGCAAATGGGCGGTAATTTGGGTGAACGTCTCGCACGGTAATTATTCGTTTAATTCGGCCGGACAAGCGGCTGGGACTGGTCAGATGAAAAGTGCGATTTGAAAACGCTTTCGCCGCACTAATTGTGGGTGTTTGGTTTGACCAAGAAAATAGGGAAAGTCAAGTATCAAATTGGATGATAGCATCGGCTGCAGTGTAATTGGAGTTAAATTAGAAATTGTCTCTTGCTACAGACAGAAGTAAAAGTTATTTTGGGACTTGATATATAAAAAAAAAAATTTTTTTACTCAAGCGAAAAGATAAAGCAAGTTAACTGTTCTCAGTATTCTTCGGATCAAAGCTTCGATCCGAAAGTAATTTTCAAGTCGTGCAAATGTGTTTTCTTTAAAGATATAAAATAGAATCGCACTGCAATATCCGCAGTTCACAGTACAAGCTTGTGGCAGTCATATGCTGGGTGAGGTGGAGCCTCGATGAAGCTTCTGTTTTTTGCAGGCAAATAAAATAATTTGTTACTGGACTGCTTGCTCAAGATTAGGTAGAATGGAATTGGTCGGTAAGATTATAATCAAGTTTTTCTTTTGCGTATATGTAATAAACAGTTTATTCATATAAAATATCAAATTGCAACCATGATAAACAAAAAATAACATAATAAAATAAAGCAATAGAACATTTTGATTGTTCACAACATGTCCAAAGATTATTACTCCAAAACGTTGGGTGTTTCCCTCATTTTTCCATCCCCTGTATATAAGGGAACGAATAAAACCATTTTCACAACCCGAAAAGGAAGCAGTGTAAGAATGTACAGGATGTTCCATAAAGTTCGTAAAGTATATATATAGTTCCGCGTAGATGAAAACTTAGAAATTCGGTGTCCTCAAATGTTTAGAAACCGTGTGCAAATTATTTTATTCCCAAAAGTTTACGGCAGACGTTCAACAATGGGGCGAAATTGATTACACAATGCAATCATTTGCAGTAAAAATCCCGTTAAGCCAGTTGTTCGAAACCATCGATACCAAAAAAATTCCATGAAAGCGTATTATTTCATCTGCATGAGACTGGGCACTCATTTTCCCTCGCCATAAAAGGAACAATTAAGTCGACACCTAACGGGTCGACACCTAATGGCAATTCCGTTCAATCAAGAATTGCGACGCATTTTGCTAACTTGCCTCAATTTTATAAAATAACAGCGAACAGCAAATAATTTAAGAAAACTTCTGTAAGGATGTTGATGTTGAGATATTTTAATAACATATGCCCAACATTTCATGTTTTAACTTTATTGGAAGCAAACTGTATTTTTTACAATTGTCTGCCCTCGAGCTTTGCGACCGTCGCTCTGGTGAGAGCTCTCTTCCAAGAAAGAAAGAAAGAAAGAGAAAAACAATTTATTTCCAATAAAGTTGATTCAGAAAACTTATAACATTGGACCTTTTTTAAACTTTGCACAAGAACACGCTCTTATGTTTCCTCTGATAATTCGTTTGATTTTTTGCGGCGATGTTTTATAACGACCAATTTTTCCCTGAGCAGTAATGAACATTACAAACTGGCACAAGCTTTTAAATGTGAAACAAATAAATAAGATTATTGAACTTGCTTGCTTTAGTCGTGCATAATTTAGCAGCATAATAGCTTCGAATGTTCCTTCCAGAGAGCAAAGAGTCGATAACTTTTTCAAAATACTAGAAGTAGTCGCTGTTCCTAGAGCAGGCAAAGAGTCGATGGTTCTATCAAAATTATAAAAGCAGTCGCTAAAGAATTTGAACATGTCGTAACTTGCTAAATGAAATCAACAAAGGGAGGGCTTCCTTCACTGAATTTTACTGTTTTTTCTCAATCATATTTTCAGCTTCATAATGACCCAGGAGGTCGAAACTTTCCAAATATTTTTATTCAGTGACGTTCTTTCAAGTAATAATGATCTCATTAAAGACGTGTTTCCTTGCCCTTTTGTTTATAATTCGGATTTGCAAAAGCAACCCATTTATATCTACCCATTGAATTTCACCACAAAAAGCAGACCCTCAAAACATTAAACAACCTAGCGGATTGCCAGTCAAGTGAAGAACAAAATATTATTATTTCAAAAAGAACATGGGGATTGAAATTGAAATGTACACTATTTCTGTAATTGTGTATACATACGTAATTACATGTACTATATTTAAATCGTGAGCAGAATCGCCATATATGACGCACAAATTCGTGATCCGCTCCTTGAAACGTCAAGTGTTCTTCATGGAATGCAATGCGCAGCTGCATGAGCAATGTTAATCCATAATATGTTGTATTAAATATAAAGGGAATCATTTCATGAGGCCGAAAATGATGTGAATGAATAAAAAGCGCTGGTGTCGTATTTCTTCAACTTGAGTTTTTTTCATTATTGGTTAGCTTTCGTGCCACTAGTCACCTCCGTGAACAGTACTTCAAAATCTGCTTCTACACTCATGTGCTGTATTTTCTCGCAGAAAAACGAACTTTCTATCAGAAAATTCGTTTTTCTGGAATTTCTTTAATGGTTTTTTCTTTCTTCTTTTCTTGAAATTCTTTTTTAAAGACTTTTCAATTATTTGATTACATTTTTATTACTTTTTAATTATTTAATTAATTTTCAATGACTTTTTGAATATTGAAACTGCTACTGCTCACACTGCAAGGCAGCTTGAGTCCCATTTCTTGTATCATGATAACTATCTAGTCCACCCCCCGTTTTTTGAAATCAGAAAGAAGGCGAAATGAAAGAAAGACCGTAAGAAATTTAAAAAATCAATCTCTCGAGAGTTGATGAGGCGGAGCTTGTATCACAGATACGCTCATCACACACTTCTGGTTGGCTTCGGACAGACAGACGGACGCGGCTCTTTATTATAGTATAGATTTGTTATTAATTTCTTGACCCGTTGATGCAGGGTGCGGTCAAATGAACTTTAAACACAAATAACTGTGGACTTTATCCACATATATGGACATGGCTTTTGTGACTTTTCCCAGACATTATTAACCTATATGTGCTTTGTTACTTTAGTATAAATATTTGGAGTCAAATCGACCCCACGGTGTAAGTTTGTTTGAACCAGCATCATGCAGACACGGGTGAATTATGCTCACACACAGCTACACATGCCGCCACACATGGTACGTGACGCACGCACAGTATGCGTGACGGTCCATCATCATTTAGGCTGTTACACCAGCCTCCAAAATTTAGTTATTGAGGAATTCATCGTCCTTCAATTGGTTTCAAATTTGAATTTAAGCTTATTGAGGTGTTTGCAACCTTTCGTTCGAATTCATTCAATAATTTACTTTAAAAATTTTTGTCATTTCATTTGATTTAAAGTGATTTAACATAATATTTCTTTGACGCAGATTGTGATCTTCAAAATTGCTTTTCTACATAATCTTTCATAATGATAGTTTTAAAAATCTTACAATTTAGAAGTGTTACTAATTTAAAATTTTAAAAAAATCATTTCGAATTCACGGCCATGTTCTGTTGTATGTTCATTGAGTTTGGTGGAGGTACGTTTCTTCCTAGCCTGGTGCAACATAACCAACCGTGCACAACACACATACAACATTGGGAAGCTGTTACAGGAACATTCCACTCAACATAGAGTGGCAACATTCCACTCAACATAGAGTGGCAACATTCCACTCAACATAGAGTGGCAACATTCCACTCAACATAGAGTGGCAACATTCCACACAACATAGAGTGGCAACATTCCACTGAACATAGAGTGGCAACATTCCACACAACATACTGGGCTCCGACAATTGACTTGGGCATTACGACACCCATGTGTGAATATCAACTGAGGATCTTAATGTTAAGAAATTTTAAAACCCGATGTTATGCACTTCATGTATCAACTTTATTGGAAATAAACTGTTTTTTTTTTCTTCTTTCTTTGATGGTGGCGGAGGCAGCTGCGCGCCTCACAGCGCTTGAGGGGAGACAACTGTAAATACGTACAGAGGTTTTCTGAAATTTCACAGGACTCCGAATATGTCCCCGAATATTGAGCCAGTAGGAGATGGGATAGAAATATTAAATTTATTACAGTTAAAAACATTTCAAAATTAAATTGTGACCCTTAAAAATATCTAACAAACTGGCGAATTGCCAGTCAATCGAAAAAAAAAAGTTCTTTAATCCATGGGACCAGGCTGGGCCATCCAGTAATCCATTGAATTCAGCAATATTCAGCAGTTTGGTATAAAATAATTAGGCTTTTAATTATTCTCGATATGAAGAAAACCCGTGGGTAGCGGATGTGGGCATTGTCTTGGGATGAAAGATGGCGTGTGATAAAATAGCGCAGTGAACGTTACACGCTGGGGCCCAAGAAATTGTCTATAGTTTTTAAGTACAATTTACAGTTTGTTCAGCAACACTTGTGCGTTAACTTCATTAGCGCTCGGAAATTCTCCACTCAGATTTCTGAAGACAAAGAATAATTTTAATGAAGGAAAAGTCAACATTACACTCAAAGGAAAAATTGAAACTTCCATCAACCAGTCAAATGATACAGCAAACAATGCAAAAACTAACGCGTCTACATCTATACAACCGGCGTTGGCTCTGAAAACACAACTTTTAGCTGTACAACGATCACGCTGTAATTACTGCAACTGATTCTGCTCGAACTGCACAGCGCATTTCTTGTATTCCAGAAATTATTACTTCCCTACGCGGCAACAAAACACGGATGATTACCTTGCACGTCTACACGCGTAAAACGATTTCATATGGCGTGCGCAGCTTATATACGAGTTGCAGGGAGCTGTAATGCTTCAAGTGCGACGTGACCCACCGGTGGTCACTGAGGGGATTTTCATAATGCTGCTGACCGACCTGCAGTCACTAACTCAATTTTGATGAACACTTGATGAAAACTAAATAAAGGTGCGATCTATTTAATCTTTATCGTTTTCAAAATTAATCTCTAAAATTAGCTCTGATTTGAGTTGAAGATTGAACTTCAGTTTATCCCGCCGCACTTAAAGTGTTTAGCAAATCAGGCAACACTTCGGCAGTGCTGAGGCCTCAGTTAACACTTTGACTGCGACGTGAGCCGCCGGTGGTCAATGAGGGAGTTTTCATAATGCTGCTCACCGACCAGTAGTCACAAACTCAATGATCAAAATTACTTATTCAAAACTAAATGATTGCACAATACAGTGGATGTTTCCTATTCTCGACACTGCTTGCTAAAATTTATTTCATATTAGAGTTGAATATTAAACTTAAGTTTTAACTGCCGCAGTCAAAGTGTTAACTTTGTAACTTGAGGGGTGGAAGAACAGGGATCACGTCATCGTAGTACCTCCTCACTCCACGAATGTCATCTATCAATGCATACATACATGCTAGATCATCACTATGAAGTGTAATTTTATGTTCTTCTGTTTGGAAGTATTTTCCATTATTCTATCAATGCGATTCCTAACCTATTTGAAGGTGAACATGTCTTCTCTACAATTCAAAATGAGCAACCTTGTTTTCCTTCTATAACCCTGTTTGAACCTGCGCGAAAATCAAATAAGACGCCACGATTACGTAATTTTTCAACAACTGATGGAACAACCCACTCGTTACAAATAGTTTTCAACCCCACAGAACGAAAAATCATTTCGTCACTCGAAGTTCCCGAAAGTCGTTGAATTGCCGCTTAACTTTCCGAAAGAAATTCATATCGGTCTGCTTCCATCACCATCATTTTAAACTTAAAGAACAAACCTAAACCACTCGCAACAAAAACAATCTCATGGAAGCACATTACCTAGCGCACGGAAATAAAGAAATGGTGATGTGTGGTGAAGGTTTCTGAGAACATGAGAAGACGCTCCCTCAGCTCTTACAGAGGGCCTTCATTGCCAGCCCTTAGGTCTTAGAGTTGCTTAGGGTTGCTGGAGTCGCGCCCTAAGCTGCTTAGGTGCCTTTAGAGAGAGCGAGACCACCTCGCATCACCACCTCACATCTCCACCTCGCATCACCACCTCACATCACCACCTCGCATCACCACCCCGCATCACCACCTCACATCACCACCTCACATCACCACCTCGCATCACCACCTCGCATCACCACCTCACATCACCACCTCGCATCACCACCT
>JACJUY010007137.1:27703-38577 GCA_014220935.1 Platorchestia sp. MABIK
CCTCGCATCACCACCTCCCATCACCACCTCCCATCACCACCTCCCATCACCACCTCACATCACCACCTCACATCACCACCTCCCATCACCACCTCCCATCACCACCTCGCATCACCACCTCGCATCACCAACTCTGTTACGCATCACAAGAACAATCCAACCACTTTCCCTGCTGAATTGTCCCGCCACTGCTGCACTGATGCAAGACAGCATCAGTGTTGCATTCGGCATCAAATGTACGTCGACTGAATGCGGTATTGCGTCAAACGTTACTGTAGGTGAAATGTTTTCCTGCGCTGTACGTTAGAGTTTGAAGTGTTAGGATGACGGAGTAAATGTACACTTCATTCATTCGTTCATTTTGCACTTCATTCATTTGCGGCTGTGTTACACAGTACAATGCACAGCAAATGTGCTCTGTTTTTTGGTTTTGTTGCACAGTAGAATGTGTTACACTGGCCCGAGTTAATGGTTCTAACAGCCGTTACCTTATCCGTAACTACGGACCGTGTCTTCTATCAACACTAGTACACCCCTGTTTTTTAAAAGGGGGAGGGGAGGAGGTGATGTTACGCTGCTGGCGCTGCGAGAAGGTCGAGGTGTAGGGTTTTTTGGTTAACGCGATCCGTCATAAATGACTGGAATCGATAATTTCCTAAGAAATATACTTCAGATGTGGATCAAAAACAAATAGCCAACCCAACAGAACCCGCGATTAAAATACTCTTAATCTTGTGCACTGGTAAAACTCCTATCAAAAATAGTCATAAAGCGTTCTTGACAGCGTGATAAAGTGGCAGACCAACTGAGCTTTAACATGGCTTTCCCACGATTTTCAATGCTATCTTATACCTTTTTATACTTTCCTCAGTCTCAACGGTTGATATTCTATACAACCTAATACAACCTACCAATACACGTGATGTTCATTCCGACTCTGAATCTGCTGGGTTAATGTACCGAAAATAATTGTGGAGTTGATGAAGCTTGTATCACAGATACGCTCATCACACACTGCAGGCTGGTGGGTGTGACCACGGTATACATAAGACCTTATGTATACCGTGGGTGTGACGCACAGACGGACGGACGGACGCGGCTCCTTTTATAATACTTATGTATACCGTGGGTGTGACGCACAGACGGACGGACGGACGCGGCTCCTTTTATAATAGTGATCTGGAGAAATACGTCTATCAAATCGAGACTAGCTTTGTAATTCATAGAACCCTTTCATCCACTCTGCTTAAAACGATCACATCAGCTTTGATAATGGCAAACTGCCGACAAAACAGAAATTTGTTGGCATAAGTTACTGCAACAGCTTATGCAGAGCTAACTGCAACTGCACACTGCAATGTACTCGTATCTCAAGAGGGTGGACAGTAAATAAAATAATCTTCGATACAGGCTCTACAATAACTACAACAACACTCATAACGACAGCTATCGTTGTGAGGTCTGGACTGCAAGCGAACATTTCTAGGTGACGTGGCGGGTCCGACTGCTCGTTAAAGGCGCCAATTTTCGATAAGGGTCAGCAGCGGAGTTCTCACTGCGCCCTTTTCCTTCCGCCAGCTGAGAAGTGCGGACTCAGCAGCAGCACGAGAGGCCGACTCGTGCCACCGCCGACGAAAACGAAGAAACTTCTGAGAATGGCTGTGTGTGTGTGTGTATGTGCGTGTGTGTGGTTTGTGCGAGTGTGTGCGTAGTATTTGGGAAGCATTGTTGTAGTTGGCGCCTAAAATTTGTCCACAAACGCTCCGAATTCATTCTAACCAGAAGTTGATACACTTACTATTCTAATGGCCTGTGAAGAAGGCGCCAAGGAAGTGCGAGAAAAGGCGATAACGGACGTCAAACGCTCATGATATGCGCGTAGCTTCTGCCTCCTCCATAAAAAACAAAGAAAAGACAAAAACGGCGTCTGCGTTGCTGTGGATCAAATTTGGAGTCTACGCTCCTTCCGGGAGCAATGGCGGTCATTCTTCAGGGATCAGCAAAGAGCAGAACAATTGAGCCGGTAGAAGGAGGGAGATATTCTGCATACCTCTCACAATAGAGATAACTTGTTCTCAACTAAAATATATACAGCAAATTCGATCATTTCATGAATTAAATTTATCTTTGCAATAGAATTTTCCAAAGAAGTTTGTTAATAGAGTTAAAAGAGACATCTGGTAGTTCAGAGAGGTTAAAGAAAAATTCACAGTGTTTTCTATCTATTGTGTTCTTATGCAGCCAACCCATATGCAATACACGGAAATTCTGTTACAAATACTAAAATAAATAAAATTCTGAAATTTTTTAATTGCAAATACCTTATATCCAACTGCTGCTTCGAGGTAGTACGGGCGTCTCAACTATTTCTTACGACATCGGGTTTGCTCAATAAAGAAGACGACAGCCCGGTGTGTAGGTTAATTAACAGGGAGCGAGATGGTCTACGTCAGAGTGTGTGAGTGTGACAGATAACAAATAAACTAAGTATACATGTGTAAATTAAGTGAGTGAGAATCACTACATGCGATCAAGCCAAAAATTCAGAGTTGACAAGGCCAAGCGCAACAATCGTAGTCCCTGTTTCACATAGCAGGAACACACGCGACGGTAGCAGTGGCAAACGAATAAACTAAGTATACAAATTTAAATTAAATGAGTGACAGTCACTATTTGTATTCGATCAAACCAAAAATTTCGAGTTTAAAAACCCAAACCCACGCGACGGCAGCAGTTGCCCAAAGGGAAATATTTGGTCGCTGTAAAGGCAGGTTGTGTTACGATAATAATTTTTAGCGCTGGTATACTACGCAAGGCTAGGATAATCTTCACATCATGTTTTTTTGTGTATGGGGTAATGGAAATGATATTCAGGTAATTTACGTGTCTGTACATGTATAATTTAGTGATTTCAGAGTTTAGTTTAAAGAGTAGCTAGAATACATGTGCTCACATTACCGTAGTCACTTTCCGAAGAATGAGTCACTTCCTAGAATACCATCAAAGCTACTTTGGAGGCATCGAGGATTGAGTTTTGGTCACCCACTTAAAGAACCATGAACACAGCTGCAATTGTGAAAAATTTCAGACTTATTCCGAGTAAAAACCTTGATGAGCGATAGCGAACTCCCGCCAAATGCATTATTTTCTGTATGAAATTAACACCTTCACTAAGCAGTGACCCATTTTTGGTCGCTGAGGGAGTTTTGATTATGCTGCTGACCAACCAGTGGTCACAAACTGAATTTTAAATAACACTTAAACAAAACTAAGTGAAAACGCGATCGAGTTTCATGCTTGGTATTTCCAACATTGCAATTGACTTAAAATTTGAGTTGAATATTAAACTTGAGTTTAACCTGCCGCAGTCAAAGTGCTAAAAGAAACGTGAGGTTCACAAGGCAACAACGAGCCAGAGGGCGGAGCGTTGCTGACCCGAGGCGGAGGGAACCGCCACAGATCGCAAGAATAAATAAGAATTAGCAAGAGCAGCTCGTAAAGAAAGAGGCCTGTGAACATTGACTGGACAGCCAACAAATGTTCAAGCATGTCGTGGCGGAGCCGCGTATGATGTGTGCGAAATGGGACATGTTCCAGTCGGGAGAGCTTCGTACCCCCACACAACCACGGGGGATGCAAGGGGGTACTCCCCCCTCTCTTCCCTCTGGGGATCGGCCCGTGAGAAGTCGATGTTAATAAAAAAAAGTAGTTAGGAGTTTGCCAAGAAGGCATTCGATTAACGAGATAGTTTTTGGATTTTGTAGATCAGCGCTCGTTACGATTTAAACAATTTAAACGCTCTCCATGTACAGGTTATTGATCAAGATCATTCAAGATGTTTATTTAAGTCAGATCATTCAATGCAGACCCTTTGCTGCTAATAAAGCCGTAATGAGTCTGTCTCCTAAAAAGTCCGAAAGGTTTTCAATTCGCGAAAAATTCAAACATTTTTAGATCGTCACTCAGAATGATCTTTACATACATCTCTACATCCATGCCGCAGTCAGATCATTCAATGCAGAGCCTTTACCTCGCAGCTTCTTCTCTGCCCCCTGCGCGAAAGAAAGAAAAACTGCGTATTTCCGAAAAAAGTTGATACATGAGATGAATAACACATTGGATTGTAAAAATTTCTTAACACAAAGATCCTTAATTGATAGACAAACCATACGATGCTCTCCCGCTCGTGATGCTCCTTTGCTCGTTTTCATCAGTATGAATTTGCTCGTTTTCGTCAGTTTAAATTTGCTCGTTTTCGTCAGTATGAATTTACTTGTTTTCGTCAGCATGAATTCACTCGTTTTCGTCAGTATGAATTTACTTGTTCTCGTCACTACGAATTTACTCGCTCTCGTCAGTATGAATAAAAGCGAACTTTAGTTCCAAGCCAGCAAGCTCTGCTCTCGGCTGCCATTCCTCTCTCATTGAGCCGCCCGAGAAGTTGTCCGAACAAACGCAGCGCTCGCCAAAACAACAAGTTTCCAATACACTTGGAAATTTAGAGGCGCGGGGTCATCTTGTATTCAGTGTATTGATCATGGGATGTCGCTTGCTGTGTCTGCACGACCTGCACACCTCGCACGAAATTTGCAGTTCGCCTCCAGCGACTCAAGTACGCCATGCCGGGACTGGCACTCTTTGTTCCTGACTTTATGGTGGTGGTTGTACTAGGGCAATGTCTTCATTTTGGGGCGAGTTTTTTATAATTACCGATTAGGTTTTGGTTGGGACATTCAGTTCAAATTAAATCTTAATCCCATTATGTCGAGTTTTTAATAATTACAGACTACGTTTTGATTGAGAGATTCAGTTGATCGAGATCCTAAATTCGAACATTGAAGATGAAGGTACAAAGTGGGCAACTGAATGTTTTTGAAAGTAAATTCTACGCGCAAAATGTTTCTGGAATTGTATCTTTGCGTACATTTGATGTGCACCTCACAAATGCCACCAAAACAAAGCGCCATAATTCCTAACAAATTGTGCTCGCTGGCCTACCTGAAACATGCAAGTCCATTTCTCCTGAAAACTTCAGTTGAGAAGCCTGACTTCACAAAATGAAATTTGCAAACCACGTGGGACCGAAATGCGCTGCTGAAGAACTTACTCTCTCACAGATGAAAACAAGAGAAATGAACTGTACTGTATAGTAAAATGAAATTTCCATTGCAGTTTCTATTAATTTAATTTTCCTTGGACAGAGAAGCTTTATTTTATAACGATCGAGCAGCGTGCCAATGGTTGATTTTTCCCTAAAGTTTGAGAGTTAAACAATGGCAGCATGACAACCTTAGATAAACTACAAATGCGTTGAAAAACGGTCTGCCAATATTTGATGGTTGGCTTGCGTAGCCTAGCCAATATAGCTATCAGTCAATTAAAACATTCCTCTCGACAAAAATATTTGCTTTCAGAATGTACTTTAGCACTACATCATCTCACTCACCTTTCATGACGTCAAAAATAAAATGTAATTGCGAGTGCACGTGCATTGCTGCGTTATCCCTTTTCCTTTCACCTTTTTGAGCGCCCTGTGCATTGACCTCAGTAGTTGTCATCTTGTTCACCACCCAGCCCTGCACCACACATTTGCCAGCCCACACGGCAGAGGGGCAGCCCACACGGCAGAGGAGCAGCCCACCAGCCCACACAGCAGAGGGGCAGCCCACCAGCCCACCAGCCCACCAGCCCCAATACCGACCAATAAGTGGGCCCGAGACGCCCAGCAGCAGCCGGTCATATGAGGCACAATGGCCGGAGCTGCGCGAGATGGACGATGAATATGCCAGGTCTGGAGATCAGCTCGGCAGGATGTACTCTTCTGATATTGGCCTTCCTTATGCACAGAATAGGAATTTTTTAGGCCTAGGTTCCGGCGTCCAAGAGACTTGCATTCAGCCTCGAGCTGCAGTTGAGAGCAAATTTATTGCCCCCAATGAATAATTCATTTATGATTTGTATTGCATTCATACAATACAGCATTCATTCATAACAAGAAATGTTGTAAATCTAAATGACGAAATGATTGTGTGGTCACGGTGAGGATGTAATGTTTAAGGCCGTGTCTAAATTATGTAGGTAGAACCCCTTTAATTGGCGAGGCGGAATTTGCTTCCGTCGAAGGACTCGTTTCTTTGCATTCTGTGCAAAGAAAACTGTAGAGGCATCCTCTATGAGGAGAAATAAAACGTGTCAAAAATAAAACCCTTTCAATTCATACTAAAGTGGTTAAAAAATATCATTAGTTTCATTGGAGTATTTTTCAAATCAAATAAAAAACAAACATCGGCATCTTAGGATGCTTTAAAGCCAATCAAGCCTGATACATATGATCATAAGCATTGGTTTTTCAAATGCCTTATAACTAACACTATATATAGGACACCATGACGGTTCCCCCGTAAAGCCGGTACCCATTTCCGACACCTGGGTTGAGTGGGGTATTGTGCTTGAGCTTTCCCTTATAACCAACGGGGAAAATCGCCGCGCCAGTGCCGGGATACGAACGCTCGTCTGTAACATGCAAGACCGATCCCTTAACCACTGTACCACTGCGAGCAAATGAACGTTTATGCAATCAAATTTACTGACACAAGCTGAGATCACCGCCAGCGTTTTGATGTTCTAATTTGCAATGTCCCTATTACTCACTCAGAGCTTTTGTTTATATACATATTGCATGCAATAATATTTAAAAATAATTTGCAATGGTTCATATTGAAGGCGCTGGCCACCCTGTTCTTAAGTTTTCATCAGAGCATCTAGGAATTTAGCCGCTCACACAGTATACAGTATATGTATACAGTATATGTAAACAATATTTGTATACAGTATATGTATACAGTGTATGTATACAGTGTTTGTATACAGTATATGTATACAGTGTATGTATACAGTGTATATATACAGTGTATGTATACAGTGTATGTATACAGTATGTGTTTACAGTATATGTATACAGTGTATGGATTTAGTATATGTTTACAGTATTTGTATGCAGTATATGTGTACAGTATATGTATACAGTATATGTGTACAGTATATGTATACAGTATATGTGTACAGTATTTGTATACAGTATATGTGTACAGTATATGTATACAGTATATGTGTACAGTATATGTGTACAGTATATGTATACAGTATGCGCATACAGTATATGTATACAGTATGCGCATACAGTATATGTATACAGTGTATGGATTTAGTATATGTTTACAGTATTTGTATACAGAATATGTGTACAGTACATGTATACAGTATGCGCATACAGTATATGCATACAGTAAACACATACAGTATATGCATACAGTATATGCATACAGTATACGCATACAGTATATGTACACAGTATATGTACACAGTTTAAATGTCGAATCCATATTCAGATGCATATGTGTGCTTTAATGTTTCATTAACATCATTGATAGTTTGGTTGCTAAGGAGGTTTGGGCATAATGCTGTCCATTTTTTGGTTTACTCTATCAATATTTACCTTGGTACAAAATTGGAAAGTTCCGATATAGTGAGACTTTGACATGTTTCATGCCTTCTTGGGTCATTTTCAATGACTGGTAAAAGAAACAAAAGAAGTAAGCCTTGCTGTTAATCAGATGATGTGTTCTTTAAATGGATGGTGAGTTCAGAATGCGAGTTGATGGGAAACTTGAAGCCTTACAAGTAGGCATTGTAAGCTCTGTACTCTGTGTTCGACTGAGCTGTGAGCAAAGGATACTTTATTCCAATCAATCAAGCCTGACACACATCATCTTGAACATTGGTTTTTCAAATGCCTCATAACTAACAACAGGACGCAATGACGGTTACCTCCGGTCAAGCAGGTACCCATTTTCGACACCTGGGTAGAGTGGGGAATTGTGGCTGAGTTCTCCCTTTTCCCAACGAGGAGAAACACCGGGTGACAAGACCGGGATTCGAACTGCGTTGCAAGAAAGGTAAACGTATACCAATGCGGACACATGTGCAGTTGTGACGTTTAGTTCGAACCTGCGTCCCAGTCTAACCTTTTCGCCGCCTGCATGCATGTTTTTCGCCGCCTCAGAGATTTAATCGCTTAAATCGTTCAGACGGCGAAAAAATGTGCATGCAGGCGGCGAAAAAGTTAGACTGGGATTCTGATTGCTGAGCTTTTTAACTTCAACCCTAAGTACTTCCAGGGCCTCGTGACAGGTAGTGGTGAGTTACGTGATGTGGAATTTTCACAGCATTGAGTCAGTTTTCTCTCGTCGCGCAGTATTTTGATTTTCTCCGTATGGGTTCTAGATCCCTCAAAAGCCATGAGTGCATGTGAGTCATCTTGAGAGAGTGGTCATGCTCCTGTAAATACAGGAGTCTGTGAGAGCAATTATACGATGATCCAAGTTTACTCAAGCATTACTTTTGTGTGTTGAAGTGCAAGCGGTTGTATGCTCAATTGTTTCTTGAAATCAGATGTGTATTACGTTTTTTTTTTGTAATAAATGTAGATATTTACTTATCGTGAGTGTAGGTAGCAACATTTCCTACAACTATCCTCAAATGCGAAGCTTGCAAATCCGCAACTGACGAATGTAAATCGGAGATTTTGAAAACTTTGATGCGGTAGCTGCTGATTTGCTGCAATTCTGCTGACAATTGGATTACTGTTGAGAGTTTTGTGATATTCTGGGGTTTATTTTCCCCAATCAGGTATAAATCGACATTGATGAGCTTGTCTTGCACCGAAGGGATTTAACTACAATTCGTTGGCGGCATTTGTATGTCAAGAAAGCTCGTGCTTTTTCCATTTGTGCCTTTTTTCACTGAATTGAAGCTCAGTGTTAGATTCAAATGCATTTTTGAGGGGCATTGAAGATTCAATGTAACGTTACAAGGAAGCAATCGTCTACGTGTTTGCAGTAAACTGTAGCTTGGTAGGTGCATTGCAGCCTAAAACTTTATTGGTCTAAATTCATTTGTCCAAATTTCATTTGTCCAAATTTCATTCATTTTTCTAAATTCTAAATTACATTTTTGTTTGTTACTATCTAAATCCTAAATTAAGCGAGCACATAAACCAAAAATAACACTCCCCAACAGCAACCCAAGTGACAACTCCTTTCTATTCTTTGGCAAAGCAGCTCAATCTGTTCCACAATAGAAAATGTCATTTCAGCAAAGGTTTTGTACTAAAATAACCTCCATGTATTTCCATGAGCAATGAGGCTCTTCTCATACGAAACAGCCACTCCACTTCACAGGGAAGAACATACGGCAGGATCCATAGTCTACACATACACACTGTATGTTCAGCATCTACTTTACAAGGAAAACATCGTCTCACATAAATATACTCACAATGCGTGTTCAGTAACAGAGAGCGTCAGAACGAGACACCTCTCTTCGGAAATTCATCTCAAGAAGGCGAGTCAAACGCCCGATCATACGTTTAAAGAATGGAACAATAACCTATGCCCAGTTCTTGCTAATATTGGGTGAGCAGGCACGGAGCGCAAGGCACCACCGCGTGAAATAGAGGCGTGTTTTGAGTGCAATTTGTGAGGCGGCCTAGGCGGGAGCTTAGGCCGTGCGCCGTCACTTGATATTCTACAGGAGCGAGCGCCGCCTCACACACCGCATGAGAAACTGTGGCCACTGCGCCGCTCGAATCCAAAACGCATGAACGCACACAAAAGCCAAACCTCGAAGAAATCTGATATCGAACGAAGACTCCAGTTCGAAAATTGGCCTTATTTGGAGACGGTGTCTCAGAGTGAGAATGCAGGACCCGCATTAAACAAAAGTCTTCAGCCGCGTGCAGACGTGGTGAGATGTTCTATTTGGAGCGAGGTGCCCAGTGAGACACTTCAATATCGCGCGACTTATGCACGCTTCTAAATGAAGTTCATTTAACAAGGAAACACAGAGCGTGACAGCGCTGTGCATTTCACCTCTGCAATTGATGAACAAATGTTGTGTGCATTCTTGAAAAAAAAATTAATAGTTTCGCCATACCTCTAAAATTTTTTTTTCTTTCAACCTATTTCCTATCCAAATTAAAAATATTCCTACTATAGTGTGTAAAAGTGTAATTTTTACATAAAAAGAGGGAGAGAGAAAGAGAAACACACAGAGAACAAATGAGAAAAATTGAATTTTTGAGTCTAACGCAGAATCTTAAAAGTGAAAAACCATAACCAAACAGTAGGAGTTCGATCGCAGTCGTTCGGCTTATCTGAAATTAATTCTCAGATTTTCGGAGTACATTGAAGCCCCCCAATTAATGCTTTAGACTTTCATTTATAGACAAACCAATTTTTACCGCGTTAAGAAAAAGCGACAGTCAAGCGTTAGCCTGCAAATTGTTTCAGCGTCACACGACAAACTGCAGTGTGTTGCAGTGTCACACGACAAACTGCAGTGTGTGGCAGTGTCACACGACAAACTGCAGTGTGTTGCAGTCACACGACAAACTGCAGTGTGTTGCAGTGTCACACGACAAACTGCAGTGTGTGGTAGTGTCACACGACAAACTGCAGTGTGTTGCAGTGTCACACGACAAACTGCAGTGTGTTGCAGTGTCACACGACAAACTGCAGTGTGTTGCAGTGTCACACGACAAACTGCAGTGTGTTGCGTTACAAGACACTGCAGCAACACATACGCACACTCAAACTAAGAACTTAAACTTCCTTAGTAAAGTTTTATATACTTCTGGACCGAGACCACAGGCTGGATTCTCTCCAGATCCACAACGCTGGACACATCGGTCCGGCAAACATCCTCCAGTGGACGGCTTTTTTCCCGAGCTCTTTCTGTGTCTCTCCCTCTCTCCCTGTCGGGCACTTGATGGTACTCGTCACTTGATTTAACACTCATCAGTCCTACTACCCCCA
>JACJUY010007138.1:16098-27296 GCA_014220935.1 Platorchestia sp. MABIK
TGCCCTAGAAGTCGCTGAACTTGTTCGGGCCCACAGGTAGCTATACTCTAGTTTGACCATTGTACTAGCCTTAAGAATCATTCTACCTCTGTATCACCTGTGGTAAATAAATTGTTTAAATTGTTTAAATGTGTAATTATCAACAAAGGATGTTAATGTTAAGATATTTTACAAACCAATGTCCAACATTTCATGTTAGAACTTTGTTGGAAATAAACTGTTTCTCTTTTCTTTCCTCTTCTTGTTGATTTATATTTATTTCTAATGCAATTCAGCTACTTTCCATTTATATATTATGAATCTCTGAGACCTTCTTCTTCTGGGACCTTCCTTTGGGACCTGCCTCTTTTTGGACAGAAACAAAACCAAAGGTAAAAATAATGAAAATTATTATTAATTTAATTGAGCTAACCTAACCTAACCTAACCTCAACATCAAAAGAAAACCATAAATTAAAAGTGGTAACAGATAACCCACAAGTACCCAATTTATTTTATAAAATCTTCTAAGTTAATCTTTATGTGGAACTTATATTAGAATTTAGCTTTCTCTCTTCTCGCAATGTTATACTTTGTAACACAGTTGCATTCCCACCATTCTTACGCTCCGCATTTTCCTTTGTCAGCCACAGTGTTCGTGCTCTATGATACGCAGTTGATCATGGTTTGCCAAATTTTTTGGGGCATTGGCTTGGGAGCGATAGTCAGCGTCTTCCACAACCTCGTGATTGACACATGCGGCCGAGAGCTGTATGATGCAGGAATCGCCACCACGAGCATGCAAATGGCGGTCTGCAGCATTGTTCTTGGACCACTCATTGGTGAGTACCATTAAGAAATAAGGAAATTCGAAGACAGCAGTTCAGAAAAAAAGTTGAGTATTTTTAAAAACTCAAATTGTAAATCTCCATTTTCACACGAATTATTTTGTAATTTTACGCGCGACTGAAATGCTGTCATTGCCAATTCCATGTATCTTTGGAAATATTCGTACAAAATACAACCATTCAAAAATAGGTTTGTGCGCGTTGCGGATAAAAAAGCATGTCGCATGCCAGGGCGGAGTTAATACTGTATGTACAGAATGTTATGAAACAAGGACGTAGCACTCGTCCGAAACGTATACCACTCAAGAAGCCAACAATTATCGCAAATGTTGCCATTTTGCATTAAGAGTTTTCATTTTTTCTTCCATAATCTTGAGAACTGAAGTATCTGAACTACTGCAATTGAGTGCATTTTAGTTCCTAACATTAGCAATAGTTTCAGAATTTTGAATGTAAAGTACAGTTCTTTTGAATTTGCAACAATTTTCACCAAATTAAACATCCTTTTTTTAATTGCTTCTTGAATTATAATTACCCTAAACCTATAAAAAAACTTTACATTTATGGTGTAAATTTTGTTAAAACTGGAATGAGTGCCGCACTGATGCATTGCCTGAAAAACGTTACAGAGAACTGTAAATGATTGTTTTCAAAGCGCAAATAAGTTTGAAAAAACTTATACATTATACAGTTAGCGACGAAATTATTTGTACACCCATCGTCTTTCAAAACTTTCTAGATGAACTCGAAAACTATTGTTGCCACAGGCATAAGATTTTCACAGGGTGTGAAGCACATATAATGACAATAACAAGAAGTTTCTAGGACAAAAGATTATTTGTGAAAGATTTAACAAGCTGAATTTCAGTAACACGAAAAAAATTATTCATACAATTGAGAACATTTCATATCATTGAGAAGTATTTATCGTTATACTTGTTGCATTGAAAAATATCTGTGTCAAATTTTCTTGAATATGCTAGATGTGAGATCACTAGAAAATTGTGCCAGAGATAACGGGGAGCCAGAGGAGTAGAGCTTTGTCATTTGTACACTTGCGCCACGAAAGGGCAAACTAAGGAACTCGGTTTGGACCTCAGACTGAAGATTATTGACTGCCACAAAACTGGAAATAGTTATGGCGACATATCTAAGCGTTTGAGCATCCCAAGATCTACAGTACAATCTGTTATGAAAAAGTTTGCTAAGTTTGGTACTGTAGAAACGTTGCCTGGGCGTGGTTCGCAACAAAAACTCTCGGTGAGAACTTCTCGAAAATTGCATCGTGAGGTCAACCCTAATCCACGAGTGAAGCTAGACGACATTGAAGAGATTGACGAGACGAGAGATTGAACGCTCAGGGAACTAGTGTGAGCAATCGCACAACCCAGCGCTGTCTTATCAAGGAAAGCCTACACGGACGCCGACCTCGAAGGACTCTACTCCACAAGCCATGTCATGTTACTGCTCGCTTGAACTTTGCAAAGTCACTCTTGGATAAGGACAGAGGCTTTTGGGAGAGAGTATTATGGAGTGACGAAAACAAAATCGAGCTTTTTGGGAACAATGACGTGGAGAAGGTTTAGCGTAAGAATGGTGAAGCTTTCCTGCCGAAGAACACTGTGCCATCAGTTAAACACGGAGGTGGATCACTGATGTTTTGGGGTTGTTTTGCTGCATCGGGTACTGGAAAATTGGTTGCAATTGAAAAGAAGATGAACTCTGATGACTATATTTCTATTTTGGACGAAAAACCTGAAGGTATCAGCTAACAGTTTAGGACTTGGAAGGCGGTGGGTATTTCAACAAGACAACGACTCAAAGCACACGGCCAAGTCTACAACTAGCTGCTCCAAAGAAATAAGATAAATGTGCTGTCATGGCGTCCGATGAGTCCTGATCTCAATCCCGTTGAAAATTTGTGGCAGGAATTAAAAGTCAATAGCAACAATAGATCTCCAAAGAATCTTCAAGAATTGAAACGCATCGCCATTGAAGAATAGAACAATATTTCATCTGAAACTACTGAAAAGCTTGTCAAAAACTATAGCAAAGGATTTTTAAGCGTTATGAAGATTAAAGGTCACGCTAATGATTATTAGAAATGTTCTCAAATGGTAGATTCACCTCAATAAAATATAATACTATCCACTGTTTGAATAATTTTATCTCATCGTTTTTCTGAATTTCAGCTTGTTAAATTTTACAAAACTAACATTTTGCTCTAGAAACTTCGTATTATTGTCACTAATCTGTGCTTCACACCCTGTGAAAATCTCATGTCTGTGGCGACAATGGTTTCTGAGTAATTCTAGAAAGTTTTGTAAGTCGAGGGGTGTACGAATAACTTCCTCGTTAACTGTATTGATTACAAAATATGACAAGGAATAGTTTAAATCCTTATTGCAGGTAGTCTCAGGAAGTAATCGTAACATCTACAAATGTCTCTAAATGTACTCATAGCTTATAAATGTTGAACAGATCAAAGTTCTTGAAACTTTTTTTTTCAGACGGCTCACTATTCTAACAAAATCGCATCATTATATGAAACACTCCAGAACTTATGTTGATAAGCTAAGTGCACGATGTGAACAGCGAAAACAATTTTTTTCAACGACAACAATACTCAATGAAAGTCGTTTTTATGACAAACATTACTTATGTAACATCCTAGGCCAAAAGTTTACTCGAACATTTTGTCAATGTTTCAATGTATGACAAGACATAACTGCCCTTTTGAGCTCAATTTTCCAGTACATGCAGAAAAATAACGGAAACAGAGGAATCACGTAAAAATAGTCTCCAATAAAACTATCCAAGTTTAATAATAATGATATGCAACAACTGGCCGAATGATTGTTTAGAACTTTTATGTGACTATTCTCTCAATATGATTGAGTTTTTGCATTATGCATGTTTCTGCTCGCATGGCAAACTAATGTTTATCGTTAACGATTATCGTATTGTAAGGCATTGTTTAAAAAGTAACTTTGCGAAACATCGCATCAGATGAATAGAGACATATTGTTGAGCCATCGCCAAGATAGGTCGACTGGTGCCTCTGAACTACAGAGGGAAAATAATGCTTCCCTAGGATAAACTGAGCTCGCGTATCATAGATACTTGCGAATCGGACTTCTGTCAAGATCTTCAAGTTTTCGTTAGCTTGTTAATTTGTTAGCTCATACCTTTTTTCGCTGGACTTATTTTGCGGAAATTTAGCTACATAGCGAAAGCGTTAGCTTCTTTACGCAGCAATCTGGAATTCCGAAAAATATTGGAAGCTGTTCGCAGCAACGGAAAAAACTGTTGACGAAACTTAACTTAATAAATAAAGGTCAGCAAATCTGACTTCCTGTTCTATCCCTGAACATCAGGGAGATTCCAACGGAATAAATCAACCTAAAAAAATACGGCTTTTTATCTATCAATTTGGCGCCCGAACAAGGGACCAATAATATATTATTCACATTATCTATCTCATATTACACACCTTTTATTGATTTTTTATTTTTTAGCATATTTTGAACATTCGATTCATGTAAATAACATCATTGGGGGGTATAAAACACATGAATTTGGAAGAAAAAGTCATAGTCTAAATTTTGAATTTCAGATAAGTATGATTGAATTAAGTATTGTCAACAATTATTTCTACTTTCGTTACTTTATTTCTATTCCTGTGATAGGTACATAGTCGTGAAAGTTCATGGGATATTCATTCTTTTTTCTAAATATTTCTGTTTTTGTTAGATGAAATAAGATTTTAATTTAAAAAACTCGATTAACGTGTCTCAGACATGATATGTTGATGCATCATTCAAGTTAATTTTCTTAGTCAATATACTTAATTTTTACCCATTTGAATTACGCACAAATTAACAAGAGTAAACCATTCAAGTGAGTCTTGCAGAGCTGAGCTCAAACTCCGTGATAGTGGGTAGGTCTCATTCAGTCATTATACCAATGAACACCCCTCAGTGGGAGACAAGTATTGTGTCCATGGGGATTGGCGCTCTCAGGGGAATTATATGAGGTTTCGAGTTAAAGGTTAGGTAGGCCTTCTTTTCATTGAAATAGAATATGTTTTTTTGTTTTGTTACGGACCATCTTTTTTTGGTTCACTGCTATCCTGTTTTTCAGCCCCTTCTACTATCTTCTTCAACTTTTGTCTTGTTTCTCGAACTTCTTTCTCAGCTTACCGTTTTTATGCACCTTGTGCGTAGATTCCGGGTTCCCTTTAATTCCACACTGAATGGTGCCATCATCCTTCCTCTTTCTAAACATTTTTGTTGCGGTAAAGGGAGGCTAAAGCTTTCTTATAATCAATCAATTGCACCATGTAACACATGTTCTGTTTATTTGTATTTTTATGTTTTCACATGTATATTAGGCCCCTGAATTCGAAAATCCCATTAGTTTTGATGCAACATCGATAGTTTTTTATTTATTCGTATTTTAATGTTTTCTTATATATAATTTCTCTACGTTGGGTCAGTCAATTTGTATATTCCGAGGAAAATTATGCAACACTTTGTTTTTTCATATATTGAAAGTATAAAGGAAGTACAATTTTAGAACAAAAGAAACAATACACTCTGCACTGTAAATGCTTTGATAACTCTTTTCTTATAATTAGAAGTGTTTTGACGACCGAGATTTTCTTGAGTGCAAAGTCTTCTCTTTTCTGATTAGAGACCACACACAGTCTCCAATCATAGCAGTATTTCCTCGTCCTTGATATCTTCTTTGCCATGATAATAGTTGCAATGTCCCGACAAAATCTCTCACCCTGCTCTTCACTGCCATCACCTAAATTTTTGGGAAGAAATCTTGATGAGAATGCAAAAAAACCTTCAAGGATGTCCGACAGCCAAGCTTCTTGAAGGTCTCAATAAGCTTTGCCACCGGGTGTTTGTAATTAGGATCCTTGTGATTCCCGAGAAATCCATGACCTACATCACTAAATGCACACCAAGCTTCTTCTTCAATTTTTGTCATCTCTCTTTCCAGTTTCTCCGATTTCAACATTGTGTTTACCTGGGGTTCAACAAATATACCACCCTTAATCTTAGCCTCAGATAGTTTTGGAAATTTAAGATAAATTTCTTGAAAAGCCTCTCCTCCACAATCAAAAGCCTTCAGAAACTGTTTAGTTAACCCTAGTTCAATATGATGTGGGGGTAATAAAACTTTGTTAGAATCTACTAGAGGCTGTCTGTGAACATTTAACATTCCCGGCGGCAGTTAAACTCGTGGGGGCCAATGAACTCCCTTGTGATGGTCAGCATCAGCCCTGTTGTCCCATAAACAGAGGAAACATGAATGCTTTGTGTATCCGCCTTGTAAACCATGCAAAAAGGAGAGCATCTTAAAATCCCTACAAACATTTCATATGAATCCATCACAATTTATTTCCTCAAGAAGCTGTATGACATGATCATAGTTTTCTTTCTTATGTACTGAGTGTTCAAGAGGCAAATATTGATATTTATTTCCATAGTGGATCAATACTGCTTTGAGACTTCGTGTTGAGCTTTCGACGAACAGTAGCCATTCTGAAGGATCATGCTTGAGTCCAAGACCAGTAAACAAGCCAGTTACATCCTTGCAATAACACGGATCATCACTAATGTCATAGTAATTTTCAAAGTCTTCATGATGTTTCCGGTAAACAGTTGTCCTGCAGTATTCCCCTAGTAGATTCCATTCCTTCAGTCTTGACGTAAGAAGTTCAGCTCCTTACTTAGTAAGATCTAAGTCCCTGATTAAATCATCTAGCTCACACTGATTTGGAAAGTGAGGCCCCAAAGTCGTTCTTGGTACGAATGCTTCTTCCATTTCTTAACATCAGCTCCTTGCAGACCCTTCAGATGAAATATTCATTGCATCATTTATCTGGAAAGATAGAAATAACTACATATAGCAACTTCAACAAAGACTTGAATAACATCAATATCCATACATCTTTAATATTTTAGTTCATTAAAAGCAAGACTTTTGGAGAAAGTGATGAGAACACTTACAATTTCTGGTGGTTGTGGTACTGCACTGAAAGAAATAATAGCCCTATTTTGAAACACCCAGGTGCATCTGACGTATGTTCCAAAACCGAGACACGGAGATGCATCATCAATGAGACATCCAAGATTAGGATGCACACCAGTGTCTCCAGACCCGAAATCATCAATTATTGAAATATCACTTTTTATGGATATTGTTGATCTTATTTTCAGAGCATTTATTGATAATGAAGTTTCGAAATCAGCGCTAGTCTGAA
This sequence comes from Platorchestia sp. MABIK, assembly GCA_014220935.1. NCBI lineage: Eukaryota > Metazoa > Arthropoda > Malacostraca > Amphipoda > Talitridae > Platorchestia > Platorchestia sp. MABIK. Next base: position 23,205 of record JACJUY010007138.1, read on the forward strand.
TGCCCTTTTTAGGAAATGAATTTTATTCCGTTTTGTGTGGTTTTATTATTGATGAAACTTAGATTACTAAGACACGTACCCATCTCTGTGAATCGAAAACGTGTGGAGGGAATTGAAATTCAAGATTTAGAAGAGAGGTCCCAATAACATCACTGAACTCAAAGAAATTTGCATTGAAGAATGGAATAAAATTATACCCGAAACTTGTGAAAGGCGGGCAGTGAACTTCTTTAACGTCTCGAAGCCATAATTAATAATGACTATGCAACGAAGTAATAATGAATGTATATCTTGAAATGTGTTGTAAACTTTTGTTTACGCATTTATAATCATGTTCCCATATTTTTTTTCTATTGAATATTTATGAATTTTAGATGTATTGTTAACCTTTTGTACTATTGTTGATATATAGTTTAATTTTCGTAATTGTAACTGGTCTAGAAATGTGGAATCTGGTGATTAAATCAACTTGTTTATTTTACACCGCACTGTATATGGAAATGTGTGAACCCCTACGTATGTGCATTGTTTAGGTTTATAACTATTCCTAAAATTTGTGCAATAATTATGACATCATTACAAGAATTATGAGAGGTGTGTCAAAAATGCTGAGCCAGCAGTACACAAAAACGACAAAACGAATTAATCGTACCAGTGCCAGAAAATTCTAGTTTCGAGTGTTTGGCATGGTTTAAACATCTTTCATTACATTAACTCCGTAACTCAGTAATTTATAGGAACTCCGTAATTTTATTGAAACTAAAATTACAGGAAACCACGAAAAAATGTTTTTCCACTCATGAATTTTGTATGGATACAATGAGACGGCGAAGTCTTAAGATGGCTCGTGTCGCCGTTTACACGACCAATTTGAGGAGCGGTATAGTCCAAATATTTTATTTCACTGATCCGAATAAAACTTGAATTTGTTAACGTAATTTTTAGGCTGCCTGGAAGTGTACGCACTAATTGCAGATAAGCTCATATGTCAGCAATTGTGCAGTGGCATTCTCGTGTATTTTGATATTTCTGTGATTCCTTCCCCGCTGCAGGCGTAGCGAGGGACTACACATCGTACGAAGTGAGCATAGGCATGACTGCCACTTTACAGTTGATGTGCGCTTTAGTGTGGATTTTCATGCCACTGGCGAGACGGCATGACGAGAAGATATTCCCCGACCCACGGCTCGAAAACGAAGAAGAGGTGAAAGCTTCCAACCTATACATAGACGTCGGACTCTTCGAGAATAAACGTGCAGATGCTGGAGAAATGAATGCTGGATTTATAGTGGACTCTGATTCGAGTATAACCAAAAGATATAGCGTTTAAAATATGAAGTCTTTCTTACGGTAATCTGTAGGTGATAGGTTTTTACAGACCGTAGTAATGTGCACCACCAGNTCCAAATGCTTAATTAGAGACCTACTACTAATTTTTTTACTATGAGGTAAAACTACATAGGATTTTACAAAAAAATACTTGATTACGTTTTGTACTTTCTGATAGTGGATTCAAATATTCTCAAGGCAGGTACATGTTGAAACATTTAACTCAGCATATAATCAAAAATTTTACACGGTTTTATATTTAAACATTTTCTTGATGAATATCGCATTGTGGACGAGAAAAATTTCCTCAAATGCAATTGGTATGTTACAAGTATTTGATCATTGTTAAATATTCACGACGTAGGTAACGTTCAAGCATCTGTTTTCCTACCAGTGGCATGAAACTTCATTTATGATGCAAATAAGACATCGTAAATGAAAATCTATAAGGTGTGTAAAATTCATTTCAATATCGCACCAGTTGTTCTAGAAATATATAACGTGAGGAAAGAAGTTGTGACAGTAAGGAAATTGTAAAAACATCAAAAATAAAAAATAAAAAAATTAGGTTCTCGCGAGCCTTTCACTTATTGGTAGCTCGTATGCCCATTGTAAATCAATAATGTGGCGCCCACCTATCATGACGAGTTAGGGGAAACATAAGACGTGTCGTGGGCGAATCGCCCGCAATGTTTCGATGAAAGTCTATTTTATGGGCAAGCGAATTGTTGATTCTTCAGATTTCTTTAACTGATACTTGTAGTTTATACAAATGAAATGTACTCAATTTAGTGGAATCCATAAATGTTTAATTTAAACGTTATTAAGGCTTGTAATGAAAGCGTCTCATCAGTTAAATAAAAATTAAATCCCAAATAGGTTCATTTCGTAGGAATACAGTAAGTTTAAAGATATATTTTAAGTTACATTGTGTATTCGAAATTTTGCTCATCTACAGCGGTGAATGCGTGAAGACGTCAGCGCAGAGATCGCAAAACCAGTGCAAAGACACGAAGAATTTCGATAATCTCTAAACAGGCATCAATTCTCCTGCCAATGAGTTCTTCTTCGGACGGAACTGTGTTTCGAACTGATTTCATCCAGCTAGCCGGTATAGGAGCCGATGAGATAGGTGTCAAAAATACCTGCAAGCACATTTATGGAGAATCTAACTTGGTAACTGCTTCCCCGTGTACAATGTGGACTGTAGTGCGTGACCACAAATATAGATTACGTGCGTTGAATTTTCTTTTTCGCTTGACTACTGCGTCTTCCGCAGAAAAAACTTTTGCCGCAAAATAGTTTTTCTTCAGCAGATAATAGGTAGTTAGCATTCAAGCTCTGAACACACTGAGAGTGAATTAGAAATTAAAAGTGGTCGTTTTGCCAACACCTTATCATCTATGATTTACAAGAAAAACACTTTTTGCAGCAAGTGTACTGGTAGTAATCATTATGGAAATGATGTGTGTCGTTTTTCTTCGCTGGTTCTCATCCTCTTCTACGATGGATTGTATCTGGTCCTGCAACGTGGAATGATCCGGCTTCACGCAGGCTCCAACGAATGGCTACAAATATTTGATGCACAGCATGGTAGATGTACAAGCAGAGCTGGTCAGTATCTAGATACTTTTTATGTATTTAAGCAAGTATCTAGATACATTTAAAATTGAAATTGAAACTTTCACAAGAAATCGATACTTTCACAAGAAATTGATACTTTCACAAGTATCTCCATAGATAGTAAATACTTTTTACATATTTTTGTAGAAATAATAAAATGGCTTTAAACAAATTAATGATACTAATTCCAAATTTTAATTCTCAGTATTATAGTTATCTAATAAATATCCATTTCAAGAATCAAAATTTAAATAATTTTCCGTGAGTTCGAATCATTAACTACTGTTTGCCGTTGACCATGTATGTTTAGTGTTAGCATAGGCATAGAGAATGAATGTATGATATTAGCAGCGTGACTCGTTCAAACGTTAACAGAACCTGTTCCTTTGGTTCCGTTCTGTCAGTAGTTTATCCAAATTTCGTCCTAATATGAGCATAGAGTGATCTTAGTCTTATTCCTATCATTCACATTGGTTACCGAAACTGTCTGTATGTCCCTAACCCTAGGTATCGTATCACTAATGCACTTCCTTTGATGCGGACGACTTCTATTAATTTTCCAAGCGATCAAAAAGTCGTACGTCATCAATCAGAGATGCTGCAGCTGTGGTTTCTTGAAATCCACAAGTAAGACCTGCATGTATTAGATCACAAAGTTGTAGAAAGAGGATTTTCAAATAAAATACAACGCTGCCCTCTTCTGCGCCAGCAGAGAGATTGTTTTCTCTCGAGGCCCAACGTTGGCTCCTCGGAGATCATCGCTCTCGTGTGAGCCCTTTAGCTGGGGCTCCGTTGTGTCAGGTAGGACATGAAAGGCGGCAACGTTTCGAGTGGTTTACTGGGGGCCGGAGCTTGCTTTGGCTCGGTGCTATCGGCGGGGAGAGCTCAATCAAAATGCGATTGCTCATTCACGACGAGCGCTTTTACGTGGCTCAGCTCACGAATGCATGAAGGGCGGCACATACCTCCCCCTCATACGGAAAACTATAGGCCGATAAAAAATATAAACGAAATTTTTAGGTTTGATCAGTTTCAAAAACAACTCTAATCAATAACGCAGATAGCACCGTCCGTCACAGAAAAAAAACACAACACTATAGCACTGGTTAAAACAATAATGCAAGCAAAAAGAGTATAAGG
>JACJUY010007138.1:28262-43516 GCA_014220935.1 Platorchestia sp. MABIK
CTATTGAAAACCATTTCTCGAATATTAATCTTCATTTAATTCAATCCAATTGAATCTACCGTCTTTTCATGAAACAAATTTTTAACTCACAAGTTAATCCAAAGTCTTTTCATATTAATCTAAAATATTTGCACACGACAATTTCTTGTTAACAAAAATTGAGAGCTGCATCTTGAGTCTCGTTCGGGAAATTTCCAGTCACAGTAAGTGCTGATTCAATGTGAATGGGAATTCAATTTAGCTTCTCCTGATGTTTTCAATTAATTTTTAATTTCGCTGAAGCATCGAAGCGATCTTCTCATCGACTTAGTAGCCGCGTCAGCGACTATATTTCGCAAACACGGAACTCATATCAGACGTCAATTCAGCAATTTAAATCTTACGGAGACGTGAGAGTGCTCACTTTGAAACGTTCCCAGGCAATGCACGGCAAAAAAAAAGATTGAAATACATATGTGCAAAGACGTCAGTTCTTGAATCACATGCCAACAATCACGTGCAATCACGTGCTTTTACACAAGAACATTAAATTTCGTCATACTGTGTTATATTGTTATACTGTAAACGATTACTTTACATTTCACATGTTGCGTTACATTAATGCCTTAATCAAAAACTTAAAAGCTCAACCTTATACGTGGTTAAAATGAAGCACAAGCAAAAACAACAGAAATACATAGCTGAATACATAAGAAACATACGTAAGAACATACTTTTTACGGTACACGTATAGTTGTCAAAAATAAAAATCAATCTTCACGTTAAACGCTTTGAATTTTAATCGTTCAATCAGTTGTAAATTGTCCAGTGGAAAATTTTGGTATTCTTGATTATAAATTACATTCTTTTACGATTAATATATTTTAAATTCCATAGCACAAAATTTTACTGATCATGAAATTCGAGTAGGCTTGTAAAATGACTGTTATGACGCACTTGATCGTTAAAACGTTCTCAAAAATTATTAAATGAATTGAGGCCTCTCTCATTTGACAAATGACTAACAAATAGATTAAATTTTGCTCTTTCTTTTAAATAGTGTGCACTCATCAATTACCCGTCAATCGTCCAAAACCCATCTTTTTCATGACTATCCACCAGTCACATTCATGACTATTTACCTAGTCATACACATGGTCACGCTGTCGTCTAACCTTGGAATGCAGTCGCTACTGTCTGCGCTCTGTTGTCTCACTGTCTGGCGTGTCTTACGCCTTGCTAAAGTTCAATGCCTGGCGCAGCCTGACGGCGTGCTACTCTGCACACTAGCTTACTCTTTTCTAGTTACCAGACCACCACGTGTGGTTAATTTATGGGTGACTATCGCCTCTCACTATTCTTCATTACCTATTACTCTCGTTTGGTACCTCTTCAATTCGCCAGCACAAAGACAACCGCAATCTACAACGCTAACCTCTGACCGTCATTGTATCAATGGTATTCATTCCCCCAAAGTTTATGAACTAAAGTCGGAGTGCTATCGCAACTTACGATTAAAGCTAATCTCAAGCTTATTCACTTGTCTGCGTACATTCAATGCTATTACCTCGCTGGTGAATTTACCTGGTACTATTACACCATTTCCCAGATATCTCTACAGCCTTGTCATGCAATTGTCGGTACCATTTACCATTTACCTCTCTGGGTTTACCATTTACGTACACTAGAAGAGTCTTTCTCTTCTTAATTTTTTTTCTCTCGCGACAAACTTCTTTCTGCCCCGGTATCCTTTATTTTCTTCTCCCGCGACAAACTTCTTTCTGCCCCGGCATCTAGTGCTCCTCTTAGCACAGGTAACCACTTCAGCTGCATTGCATTAATCGTGCGCTATCTCTCAATTCCTGTCCTGTATATACAGCGAATTGTACTCTTAAAAATGGATTCCTTGATCCGTAGCACTCTCTCGAAACTCTAACGCAACGATTCTCTTGCAACAATTTTCTTATTCTCTAATGCTAGAACGTTGAATTTTACAAAGGTCTTCAGCACTACCTTTGGGCAAATTGACAGTCACTACCTCCCGCAAGCAACATCCTACCAGAAACATCCTCCCAGACGCAACCAGCAAGAAAACTCATAAATGAACTTCAAAAATTACACAATAAATGTTTAAAATATAGTCACGCCACTAACTACTCAGACTTACGAATCTGGTTACTAGTTACACTGCGGCTATTACTGACTCTGACGTTTTTCTAACACTTGTATCTCTGTTACTCTCGGAATGTCACCTTTGCAGCACGACAAATGCTCCTTCAACCCGCACAATTTAGTAGAGTCCACTGTATTATACTTGGTTTGCGACAGATCTCATCGTGTTATACGAGTGAAATTAAACATGTCCTGCGTTATTGCAACAGGTTAAAGAAAACATCTGCTTGAACTGCGTGGTATTTACGGTAATTTATGGCTCTGTCGCCAAGAGATTTACTCGTTCAGGCGGTCTAGAAAGCTCGGACCGTAACCTAATTTTAGCGGAAACATGGTAGGTTAGATCATTCTGTACTAATTTAGTTACGATAGTAACATCAGTTACTAATTCACTCGGTCCAACAACTCTGGTCTCAGAAATGTCAGACATATTTACGTAATCAGTTAGGTGTCTAGGTATTACACATCTTACACCACAAATTTATAAAACAGAGATTAAAACAAGACAAAAATAAGTTAAAAATTCAAATTACTTCCACTAACACTCGTGTAAAATATAGAATTAGAAAGGGGACTGCTGCCACTCACTTTAAAAGAATAGTTCTCATAAACTCAAAAAAACATCTCACGTCCAGAGTTTATTGAGTACACTGCTTGCGCTTGGCTGCAGTGCAGCCGTCGTTTGGCCTTGAAGCCTGCACGCACTGGCTAATGCAAAAAAAAACTGCCTGCAAAAACTCTACCTCTGCTGCTGCACAATGCCTGCGTTACGCTCAATGAAAATATATGCTGCAACGGTACTATAACAATTATAAAAATTGTTGCTGCTTTACTTATCTTAAATCGTAGTTTTAGTTGTCGCACGATGTCCGCAGTCGTTGTAGGCGATGCACGTTCCTACTTCGTCCGTATCACGAAGATAACGTAGCTGTAGAACGGCTGAAAAACCACGTCGCACTGTAGTTTGTAGGTCTGTAGTCGTCAGTACCTCTCGTAGGATCTCTGTAGACGCTGTCCTTATATTTCTTTATTCTCGGTTTCTTGTTGCTCTGACTGTCTCTGCAGATCCTCTTCATCCTCTTCTTAAACGTTATAATTCTTTTCGTCACCAGACGTACTTCACGTTAGTTCTCTTGATGATGATGATAGATTCTTGCTGACCGTGTTGATTTGCTGTAGTCACTAGATCTTCTTCTCAATCTTTGTAGATTTCTCGTCGAATTTAATTTCTTCTTTATTTCTTGATGATATCTTCTTAGCTTCTTTCAACTTTCGGAACTAATCTTGTCGTGGGTTTGTTCTGTAACTGGCCACCAATGTGAGCCCTTTAGCTGGGGCTCCGTTGTGTCAGGTAGGATATGAAAGGCGGCAACGTTTCGAGTGGTTTACTGGGGGCCGGAGCTTGCTTAGGCCCGGTGCTATCGGCGGGGAGAGCTCAGTCAAAATGCGATTGCTCATACACGACGAGCGCTTTTACGTGGCTCGGCTCACGAATGCATGAAGGGCGGCACACTCGGATTCCATGTTCAAGAGATTGGTAGTGCTATAGAGCAATAAGTTTGTTTAAATTTCAAAACTGCTCCCATAACGATTAGTAGATCAACTATGTAAACATCACATTATGATTAGAGTTTGTTTAGATTTAGAACTGTACTTCTTTTGAAAGGATTGTGAATGGTTATTATCAAGGGATCGGACTCTGAGCATTCAACTCTTAGTCTCTTTATATCATGTAAAGAATTTGATGTTGTGGCCATCTGATCTGCCAAAGCATTTACTGAATTTAATACGTTTTCCAATTTTTCAACCTTTCGAAACTGTTCCAGTTCAACACGTGTTAAAATACGAAGATAATCACTCGTCATCTTTACTCAGAGAACACTCAATTGTTAAAATTCTAAATCAGTCAGTATCTATAAACGCAACGTTTCGATGTTACTAACATCATCATCAGGCTGCAAAATACCAAAAAAACACTTAGTCACATTGGTAAAAACTATGTCAATACAAAACTTAAACCACATCAGACTGGATAAAAATATTGGTAATCACATTGCAAGAAGACTAGATAGGACCAATTTTGAACAAGATTGAAACAACCGCTGACTAGGTATTATTGCATGCTAGATATTCACCAGAGATAGAGGCAAAATGGACGAACGGAGGTTATAGACGTCTAAGTCACAGTCCGACTGAACAATTTTAGAACAAAAATTTCATTTTTACTTTTGTTGCGGCAAGGTTTAAGCTTATGAACGTGCAGTGCTTCTATTATTTGAATATGCTCTTTTTTCACAACATTATACAAGATTTTTGTATTTGAGTACAGATCTTCATTTGAGGGTTTACAGCTATGATCGATACGGAAATGATTAAAAATGGAGCCTCGATATTTGTGTGCAGCTAACCTTTGTTTAAGCGTCATCCTAGTCATGCCAATGTAATTCTTATTGAGAGACTTACATTCTCTCCTGTTACACTCGAACTGATATGTCACATTGGCTCTGTCTAGGTCGCTGACTCGTGATCTGGAAATATTGTTTCTTACTAGAAGATCACTGATTTTGAGGTTTTTATAAAACACACGCACTTAAATTGCCCTCTCAGGATCTGTGGGTTTCACGAAAGGTTTGACAATATTTTTAAAAATACGTTCGTTAATTTTGTAATTGTTATGCATTTGATTTTCATAAAATATATCGATATTTCGCTGGTTAGGTCTCGGATTATGGTCTCTATTCAAAATCGGTTGACAAACTTACCTATAGTTTTATCCATAAGAGTATTGGGGAAATAGTTATTAACCAGCAACCGTTTGACTCAAAGCATTTCTGAATGAAAACTAACCCAGTTGCTGCACACTTAACAAGCTCTATTAACCAAGGTGTGAATAACTCCTTTTTTATACACTTGCGGTGCATTACAATCGTAGTTTATGGTCTCACCAGCATGCGAGGGCTTGACATACACAGATCTTACAAAAGCACCCTGCGAAGCTTCAACTAAAACATCAAGAAATGGCAGCTTCCCGCTTACACTCAGCTTGTACGTGAAACACAACACCGAATTATTAGTCATGAAATTCCTCAACATCTCCAACTGCTCAACGGTCTCAATTTCAACAAAAATGTCATCCACGTATCTAACGTACAAAATCGGCTTGACCGGCATAGAGTTCAAGACCAGGTTTTCAACGTGAGACATGTAAAAGTTAGCAAATGTGGGCCCTAAAGGGGACCCATAGCCACCCCGTCAAACTGACGAAACAAACTACCATCAATATGTCGAAAAGGAGCTTCAGTAGTACAGACATTAAGGAGTTGCTTTAAAATATGCCGAGAAAACAAAGTAGGAGGAGAAAGATCTCCACTATCATATACACAATTTAAAATTATCTCTATCGTGTCCGAAATAGGTACATTAGTAAATAAGGATTCAACATCTAGGGAAGCTATTATGCCCCAAAGAGTTTTTCCGCGTAGCAAAGTAACAAATTCATCTGTTGATTTTAGCATATACTTTTACGGGATATACGGAGTTATAATTCTGTTCAAGGTTTTAGCGACAGAATAAGTGACGGTAGGAACCTGTGATATTATTGGCCTCAAAGGCGGATCACTCTGGTTTTTTATGAATTTTTGCATTGCCGTAAATATAACTAGGTTGATGGTGCCCTTCTAGTCTTTTAAAGTTAAAATTGTTTGGAACAGCTTTAACGCTTGAAATAAGTTGGTTAAGTTTTTTCTTCATATGCTCAGTTGGATCACGATGCAAACGCTCGAATTTACTGTTTTCAGCGAGGATACAATCTAATTTCTGCTTATAATCATCGTGTTTTAATAAATGTATTTGTTGCATTTATCCGCTTTACGTATTACAATCTCTTTGTTCGAACGTAAATTTCGGAGGGCCTGGCGTTGAAGTTGAGTTAGACCATTTCTCGCGCTATTGCTTCTATTACGGGTACTCTCGGCTATTAACGCAGCGTCTAAGTTAGGTTCTACAGATACAATTCCCTTACGATCTAAACTGAGAATATTCTGATAAACTAATTCTAACTGTAGCTGTTTCTTGATAGGGTCAAATCTACTCTTAGTGTGGTAATTCCAGCCTAGATTCAAAACTTCTATCTCATGCTCATTAAGCACCACAGCAGTCAAATTTAAGAACTTATCACAGTTTTCTGGTAAAATTAATTTTTTTTGTAGAGCCGATCAAGCTTACGAAACACAGATGACAGGTTGCTTTCATAATCACGAGCCCTTGTAACTGTAAAACTTCTTCAAATCCAGGACAAACTTCTTCACGGGCTAACGGTGGGAAATTTTGTCGTTCTTGATCAAGAGCCGTTTTTACTTCATTCTTCAAGGTCCTCTTCTGTTGTAGTTCATGAAGAAGCAAGTTCTTTCTGAAGTCTCGAGTCAATGTTGAGTGTCTTGCCTCGCCATCATAGGGATGAACATCCGTATAGGTAGGGAGAAAGCCTTCTCGTAAACACACTTCATTGAATAAAATGGCTGACACGCACTTAGATAATTTATTTTCCAATTTTTCAACCTTTCGAAACTGTTCCAGTTCAACACGTGTTAAAATACACGTGTCCGTTAAACATTGCCTCAACGAAAATACAAATGATTTTTTCGCTCTAAAATTGTTCAGTCGGACTGTGACTTAAGGCCATGGTAGACTAAAGGAGGCAATGTCACTTCTACGGGTACAGCCGCGCACATTCGCTAATTCGACTAGCCAATAGAAAGCTTCATTTAAAAAAAGCCAGATGACGTCACCTACACACCATAACGTCAACGGCGGTGGCAGCGTACTACTACGCAGCGTACTCTGCCCTACCAGACGTACGATCAACAACAGAACCGACTGCCTGTGTGCTTCCGCAGGTACGGATTTGGATTTTTGAAAAATTAAATTCGGTCCGGCTACGTGCAAATCTACCAGAACTAAAAGGTTATCGATCTTCAATTTCATCCAACCTGTAGTCTCATAAATTAAAAGCTCTATCCAAACTGTAGGAAAATTTACTTCATTCAATCAAACAAGACGTTTTATTACCTTCTTCATGCGGATAGGGCTGACGATCGCGCACCAGATCGTGGGGATAAAATAAAATTCCGTACTCAGATATTTATTTGAAATAAAACATGCTATATATTTCGCTTGATTAGATTAGATTATAAGTTAGTTTAAGCCTCCCTAACCGCTACAAAAAAGAGCGTATCGATGAGAGTAAGGATGCAGGCGCCATTTACAATGGAGCTGAGGGTATGGGGAATCTATGCACAAGGTGCATAGAAACAGTAAGCTAATAAAGAAGTTCATGAAACAAGAAAAAGTAGTAGGTGCCAAAGAGCAGGACAGCAGTGAACCGGAAAAAGATGGGTCGTAAGAAAACAAAAACCTATTCTATTTCAACAAAAAGAGAGCCTACCTAACCTTTAGCTCGGGCCCTCACATGATCCCCCTGGGAGCGCTAATTCCCACAGATCCAATAGTTGTGTCCTCCTGAGGGCAAGATACACTGTACATAGAAACGTTAAATTGAGGAGCAAGATTATGACGAAATTGACGCTGAAGAAGAAAATCATAGGTGATGAGGAACGGAATAGCAGTGAATAAAAAGAGAAGAGAGTTCTTAACAAAAGAAATCAAAGCTTTGAAATTTCATCAAAAAAAATGCCCTACCAAACTCGCACCTTGGGATTTGATATAACTAGTTCTTTAAGAATGGGGAACAAAATACAAGCAACAATTAGTCCCTGGAAAAATATTTTCCTCACTTAAAAATACATTAAATATGTATCACGTAACTTTTTAGCGATAATGAATGAAATGACCTATTTTCCTATCAAAACAACATTTTGTACACCACCGCTCTAGGCGCGTTTCAACATTTTCCGGTTATAAATTCCAAACTCTATATAAAATAAACGACATAAAACTAATTATTAAAATCTAGGAAAGGACTTGAGTAATCACAGACGACAAAAGACTAATAAATAATAAACTGCACCACTCATAATGCATACATACATACATACATCTACCAGGCCTCTCCTCCCTACGGGAGGGTAGCCGACAGCAGGCCACAGTCATCACCCATAGTCACTAGGAAGCGAGAGAGGCAGCACTGGCCGCACCAGAACTGTCAGGATCAGCAGCAGCCCAGCACAACCACCTTCCACAGTCAGGCCCGACAGCCACGGCTGGTTTACCCCGACCGCTTCATTGAGTGCAGCCCCTCCCCCCGCACAGGACAGGCCAACCCCACCACACACGGGCAGGCTTCCAGTACAGCGTCACAAATAAAATTACCTTCTTATGTACTGCATCCACTCACTTCTGTCCGCAGTCAGCCCTCTCGCCACGTCCACAGTCAAACCCCTCTCATACAAAGCACGTTTCACCCCATCCATCCATCTTATCTGTGGTCTCCCTCGCGCTCTAATACCACCCACTTCCGACATATAAATCTTTTTCACCAGCCGCTCAACATTCATTCTTTCAACATGTCCAAATCATCCAAGCACTCATTCATCCAATCGCCTGCTCAAATTTTTGATAACCCCCGTCTGCCCCCTAACCAACTCATTCATGATCCTATCTCTTCTTATTACTCCATACATGCTCCTCAAACACTTCATCTCAAACACATCCAACTTCCTCCTCTCAGCTACTCTCAAACCCCAGGACTCAGCTCCATACAACAAAACTGGCACGATCAAGCTTTCATACAGTCCCCTCTTGGCATTCATACTCAAACTCCTGCATTCAAAAACTTTCCTCATTGCACCCAATGTCTTACAGCCTTCACTTACTAGATGCCTCACTTCTACTTCCATACTATCCTTAACAGCCCCGTCCGACCCGAGGTACCTAAAATGCTCTACCTCTTGTAACACTTCACCATTCATCCTCACATCCAAGGTTCCAAACACTCCACCTCTTGAACATCTCATCACCTTACTTATATTCACATTCACCCTCAATTTACGCCTTTCGCACACTCTACCGAACTCTGCAACCAGTCTCTGCAGTTATTCCTCTGAATCAGCCACAAGCGCTGTATCATCTGCAAACAACAGCTGACACACTTCCCAATACATACCATTTTGTCCCACCAACTGCGCACCTTTTCCCAACACTCTGGCATTCACTTCTCTCACCACACTATCCATTAACAAATTAAACAGCCACGGCGACATCACACAACCCTGTCTCACACCTGGGAACCACTCACTCACCTCATTCCCAACTCTCACACACGCTCTGCTATCAATGTAGAAACTCTTGATCGCATTCAACAGCCTCCCACCCACTCCATACAAGCTTACAACTTGCCATAGAGCCTCACGGTCCACTTTGTCATACGCCTTCTCTAGATCCATAAATGCCCAATATACATCTTTTCCTTTTGCTAAGTATTTCTCATTTACCTGTCTCACAGCAAACATTTGATCCACACAACCTCTGCCACTTCTAAAACCACATTGTTTTTCCGCCAGCACACGATCCGTCATCACTCTCACTCTTCTAATTAAAACTCTTCCATACAGCTTCCCAACGACACTCAGTAGACTTATCCCTCTAGAATTACTGCACTCATACCTGTCACCTTTCCCCTTGTACAACGGAACTATACACGCGCTACTCCAATCTACCGGCACTTTACTAGCCTCAAAACACACATTAAATAAACGTAGTAACCATTCTACAACCACATTTCCTCCTTTCTTTAGACATTCAACCGTGCAACCATCCATACCTGGTGCTTTCCCATTTTTCATCACATCCAACGCACCTTTCACTTCTACACTTCATTTTCGACTTCTATTCTCACTTCACCACACACAGGCATTCTAACATCACTTCCAACAGCTACCACTCTCGCAACCCTATCATCCTTCACGTTCAGCAGTTCCTCAAAATACTCCGCCCATCTCTTTTTCACATCATAACCCTCCACTAGCAGCCTACCATTTGCATTCTTCACTCTTGCCTCTCTCTCCCCCTGTCCTTTCCTAATTTTCTTCACTTCCTTCCAGAAAACCTTCCTTCACTCCATGAAATCCCCCCCCAAACTCCTCCTCCGCTGCCCTCTTTGCTCTCCTTACCATTCTTTGTCCCTCTTTCTTCCTCTCCTTATACTCACGATAAACATATATGAATAGCAATTAAGGGTCTCTGTGTTAAGGTATTTAAACGCGACTTTTGCTCTTATATCAATTTAAATGCGCACAAACGAATACATTTTTCAACTAAGCGTTACGAGGATCTCTTAGTAACTTATATTTAAATGCACTGTCAAAATCAGATTAGGCAGAGCTAAGGAACTCATTTTGATGTGCTTTTCTGTCAATCATTTTTTGATTCAACATTTTACTCGGGTATCAAAATACCAATGTGTTATTATCAATTAAGGATGCTTTTAGGTTAAGGTGTTTTAAAAACCAATGTATTGACAGTTCATGTTTGTACTTTATTGGAAACAAATGTTTTTTTTTCTTTTTTTTTCGATATTTTGCTGGCTGCCCCTTTGCAGCCGCCTTTCGAACGCCCCCCTCTTTTTTCTCACAGCCGCCCCTATTTCTCCGTTCCACCATTCACTCCTAATGCAGTCGCGCTATATTCAAACATCAGAACACAGTATGCCAGTAAGTGAAGAACTATAAAATAAAAATAAAATGAACACTTAAAATTCAAAAAATGAAGAAATTTAGCATGATGGATTACAAAGATATACTTTAGAATGACCAGTATAATTATTATTATCATTATCATTATTATTATATAAGGAAGTTTTGGACTCCCTTTACCCCAACAAAGATGTTCAAAGAGAGTAAGGATGGAGGCACCATTAATTATAGAGCTGAGGGAATAGGGAATCTATGCACAAGGTGCATAGAAACAGTAAGCTAAGAAAGAAGTTCATGAAACAAGAAAAAGTTGAAGAAGAAAAAGTAGAAGGTGCTGAAAAGCAGGACAGCAGTGAACCGGAAAAGATGGGTCGTAAGAAAACAAAAACCTATTCTATTTCAACAAAAAGAGAGCCTACCTAACCTTTAGCTCGCCCCTCACATAATCCCCCTGGGAGCGCTAATTCCCACAGATACAATAGTTGTATCCCCCTGAGGGGAAGATACCCTGCACATAGAAACATTAAATTGAGGAGCAAGATTATGACAAAATTGACGCTGAAGAAGAAAATCATAGGTGATGAGAAACGGAACAGCTGTGAATAAAACGAAAAGAGAGTTCTTAACAAAAGAAAACAAAGCTTTGAAATTTCATCAACGAAAAATGCCCTACCAAACTCGCGCCTTGACTTGACATAACTAGTTCTTTAAGAAATGGGGAACAAAATACAAGCAGCAATTAGTCCCTGAAGAAATATTTTCCTCACTTAAAAATGCTTTAAACATATATAATGTAACTTTTTGGCGATAATGAATGAAATAAACTATTTTCCTATCAAAACAACATTTCGTACACCACCGCTCCGGGCGGGTTTCAACATTTTCCGGTTATAAATTCCAAAATCTACACAAAAGAAACAACATAAAACTAATTATTAAAATCTAGGAAAGGACTTGAGTAATCACAGACGACAAAAGACTAATAAATTATAAACTGCACCACTCCTAATGCAGTAGCGCTATATTCAAACATCAGGACACTCTGCATGCCAGTAAGTAAAGAACTATAAAAAAATTAAATGAACACTTAAAATTCAAAAATGAAGAAATTTGGTATGATGGATTACAAAGATATACTTTAGAATGACCAGTATAATTATTATTATTATTATTATCATTATTATTAAAAGGAAGTTTTCGGCTATCACAAGTTGAACACTAGTGGTTGTTCATTAGCAGAAGTGAATCAGAGAAGTCTGAATCTCTTCAGACACCCCAATAATAGGTGGAATTACTTCTCTTTCTTCTGGCACCTGGAAGGCAAGAAAAAAATGTGAACTCAAGTTAACAATTTTTTCAATGAAGTCTTTACCTTCATAAGCAAGCACTTCAGTTGCATTCAAGAGTACAGATTTAAATCTTAGAGAAAATGGAAAGTAAAACTAATATGATAAATTAAGATGCAGGTGAGAGCACCTTGAAAAAGGGGTCAGTTGTAAAGAATTAAGCTGAATGGGAAGCAGCATTGAAAAGTATACAAAGAAATGTAGATGATAAACTAGAGCATAGTTCTAAATGTAAAAATATAAGGAGCCTCAATGGAGAAAAAGAAGAAAAGAGACAAAAAGATAGGATTGGATTAGATTATATGTTAGTTTAAGCCACCTTAATCACTAAAAAAATGCGTGTTTAGAGGAGAGGAAGAAGAAAGGCACCATTTAGTGAGGAGATAAGGGAATGCAATGTGGGATATCATGGGGGAAACAAGATATGAGGGGAAAAAAGGAAACACGAGATTGAAAGTAATGAGCAGAGAAGGCTTAACGTTAAGTTAATACAAGGCTTAACGCAAAACCCAAGTTCATGCACTCAATCTATTTCCCACAATTCCTCTCTAACAGTTAATGTTGTCTAAAATTTTTACATTTCCTAATCCTAATCAAATCCAAACTAATGAAAATTTTGAAAGAATAAGTCTAAAAAGTTCAAATATCAATTTAATAAGACTCCTTATAATTGAGTCGGGAAAATCGGTCTATAATCTGGACAACATCTTGAATTTTATTCTGACATGTATATGTATTCCTTAGAGGGTTACCAGACTCACCTCACTTCTGCTACGAAGCCCAAGGTCTCTCCTAATTGCTCATCAGGAGCTGTTTTGCAATTGGAAGCGAGAGGAGCTCGAATGAGAGAAGAGGCAGTAATCTTGGCATAGTTCTGCGTGAACGTTTTGGCATCTGAGAACTTCTGCAGCAGACGAACTTTTCCGAAGAATAAGTCGAGCTCATCTTGGCAGAGATTTCTTGTTGATAGGTATGGCAGATGATGGCCATCCAAAACAGGTCTCAATGAAAGAATGACCGTTATGGATTGGATCAAATCGTGGATGGAGCGGCATCTCCGGGCAATATTTAAATCACCCAATTATCAACAAATTGTCTCCTGATATGCTGCAGCTCACAAGGATATTGACAGCAATCCATTTTCGAGAAAGTGTGTTCCTCATTTTGCCTTTCAGTTTCATTTTAATGAATTCACTCAGGTATGGTCCCAGCTCTAGGTACAATTGAGCTAGCTGCGTGTCAATGTTGAAACGCTTGTACTGAACAGGTCTCCTTTTCCTACCAGAGAAGCGCCTTTTCTTGCATTCCTTCGAGTTTGCCACACTTTCCACCCTGATGGGACAAAGAAATAATTCTCGCTGAGAAGACAAACTTGGACTTGAGTGCTGAATTTGCTGAACTGAAGTTTCTGGCTGATAAATTTACGAGAGAATTTCAGTTGCACATTGAGGAATCTTAGCTTGAGAATGAGTTAAACTAGCTACTTCAGTGAATGATTGGGAAATTGGTATGTCTTTTTTTGCAGATGAGCGATGAATTTAAGCGGTGGCTGATTTAGGAGCCAACCAGGCTTGCTTGCTGGATGATTGGGGACTTGAAAAAGCCTGCTTGGGAGCTGATAAAAGACTAGAATTCTTAGTGGCTGTTTGAGGACTTGAACAGGCTCTCACAGAAGCTGATTGAAGACTTGAATGGTCTCTCTCAGAACCAGATTGAAAACTCAAACGGGCTCTTTTGGCGGCAGATGGAGGACTTGAATAGGTTCTTTTGGTGGCTGATAGAGGACTTGAATAGGCTCTTTTGGTGGTTGGTTGAGGACTTGAATAGGCTCTTTTGGTGACTGGTTGAGGACTTAAACCCCTGGTCAAATGAAGTGTTGGAGGATGCTGAGCAGATGATGAAATTGTAATCCCCATTTCTACAATTGGTCGGGATGGAGGGATGGGAACCAGTGTAGGTGGATCATTGTCCAATAGCAGTGAGTGATCAGCAGCTTCTTTGGGTTGCAGGCCAATTCAATGTCCTGAAAGATAAAAAAAATTCACATGAAACAGTACTTAGCAATATTTTTCTATGTAAAAATTTAGTTTCCCCCTGTAATGAAAAATCTTTAATAGCCATAAACACATGAAAACGTGAAAAAATTTTGACCCTAAATGACAACACTCAATTTGTTCATGAGTTTTCTAAAATACTAAAAAGAGCTGATTACAATCTAACAATGCCAAGGAAGAATAAAAATTTATATGTTGAAAAAAAATTTCCTCGGAAGAGAAAAACTAGTCCCATAAGAACTTAGAGGAATCTCCTACCACTCTTGAAAACAAAAGTTCAATGGACTTAATCTTTAGCTTACGAACATGATCTATGTTTCAATGGATTAATGTATTAGATTCATTTATACTACAATTAGATGTGATGCAAGTCTCCATGAAGAACAAGTTTTATCAGACTCAATTAGATCACTAAAAACACTTACAGTGAAAATGGGCTTTTAAAATAAAGGCCCAGTAACTCACTCACAGGTTTAAATTTAAGCAAGGAATTTTGTTGACAACTGTTTTTACTTAATTTGTACATTCATGTCAACAACCTTGTCAGAAGAGCCAACTTGCAAAAAGAAATGTTGTTTAGTGTTTCTATCCACCAAACTGAATCAGTTCAATTTGAATGATGAAAACATAGATACCAAGAATAAGTATGGATGAGTCTTGAACAATGGCTGCAGCTGCACCATTTGCACCTAAAACACAGCTTAATGGAGTACTTTACAAAGTCATTAACCCATATCAGCCCACGCAACTATACAGGGTGTTGGTGGAACTTTTGGAACAAACTTCGGCTACTAGTAGAAAATACAAATTTAAACACTTTTTCATCAGTGAAAAATATCGAAAAACGCTTAGTTTTTTAATTATTGGGCTTAGAAGTTTTTAATGCAACGCTACGAGAACACAACAGCGATTTCGCAACTGACAGGAATAAGGGCAATATGGGGAATTAGAATGAACAAGTGTTGGCAGAACCGAACATGTTTTGTTTACAGTTTAAAACATTAATTCACAGATTCAGGAAATTTCTAGAAATTCCTAGTCAACGTTAGCGACCC
>JACJUY010007139.1:0-11590 GCA_014220935.1 Platorchestia sp. MABIK
GGATAGGTGCGTGTAGGGATCGTGTATGGAGCGTGTAGGTTCGTGTAGGGAGCGTGTAGGGAGCGTGTAGGGAGCGTGTAGGGAGCGTGTAGGGAGCGTGTGGGAGCGTGTAGGAGCGTGTAAGGGGCGTGTAAAGAGCGTACAGGGAGCGTGTCAGAGCAGCACAACACGCCCCACACGCCCCACACACCCGCATGGTGCAGTGGCTGTGAGGCCCACCGCAGCGCTACCCCGTGCGAACCTCTGCTCTTTTTATTGTCTCCACCCTCTGCTCTTTGTGTCACGTGGCGTTATTGCTCTTTATTTTGGTGTTTAAGTTTTGCTTTTTATTATAATATATACTGTTCTTTGTTTCGCTGTTTCCTTTTTATTTTTATTTCACCATTTACTCGTTACTCTTTATTTGACTATTTGCTCATCATTTTACTGTTTAGATTTTATTCTTAATTTTACAATTTCCTTTTTACTCGTAATTTTACATTTTAATCTTAATTTTACCATGGAAAATCTTTTTTGCGAAGCAAATTTATAATGAAAGAAATAGAGAAGAAGTACTTTAAAAACATTTACTTTGAACGTTTCGAGCCTAGGCTCATTCTCAACAAAAGTCTGCAATTAAAATGATAAACAAGTCAGTACACCCAAAATTACAGAAGCACAGAATATTAGCACGAAAAACAAACAAATAAACAAACAAAAAGTTTAATAATAGTAATTTATCGGTTGACTATTTTCAGAGGGTATGCACTCTGCATTTCGTTGAGAGATGGTTTGAGTTTATGAATGAAAAACGACTCTAAAATACGTAGGTCTAAGATGGCGGTACATGTATCTAATATTTTAAATTTGCTAATGTCAATAATCTGTTCCCATGAATCATTGCTACAATGTTGTCTGATACTAGAATGAGTAGGAGAGGTAAGCAAGGTAAGAAAATAATAGCCAATTGAATTTTCTTGATGTCAATGTTCACCAATCTGGTAATAAATTCATAACCTCAGTCCACAGAAAACCAACATTCTCTGGGTTAGGTCTAAGTTACTTTCGTTTCTGTTGCAAGAGGTTTAAACTTAATAGCATCTCCACCCATATAACTCGCGCCTATAATATTTGTTCAAACTACACTGACCTTCATAAAGAAATTACTTTTTTGCAGTCTTATTTTACAACCAATGGGTATCCACATTCTGTTATTTTTCGTGCCATCAATAAGTTCCTGAATAATAAATTTATCCCGAAATCTCGTGTTCAAGCTCTAAACTTTAGTTATTGTGTGTAGCCATATTTTGGATATCAATCGGAAAAGTTGAGAAAAGACCTTTTAATGCTTTTGACTAAATTTTTTCCTGAAATTTCCTTTCGTGTTATTTTGATCAACAAGCGTACCATTGGGTCATTTTTTAGATTTGAAGATGTGCTCCCGACCGGCATGCGATCTTCCCTCGTTTATAATTTCAGTTGTGTGCATTGCGCATCGCAGTATGTGGGTTCCACCCACCGAGCACTTTACGTCAGGGTTGCTGAACATTATGGTCGAAGTCATCGTACTGGTCGCTTGCTTACCTCTCCTACTCATTCTCGTATCAGACAACATTGTAGCAATGATTCCTGTAAACAGATTATTGACATTAGCAAATTTAAAATATTAGATACATGTACCGCCAACTTAGACCTACGTATTTTAGAGTCGTTTTTCATTCATAAACTCAAACCATCTCTCAACGAAATGCAGAGTGCATACCCTCTGAAAATAGTCAACCGATAAATTACTATTATTATACTTTTTGTTTGTCTATTTGTTTGTTTTTCGTGCTTATATTCTGTGCTTCTGTAATTTTGGGTGTACTGACTTGTTTATCATTTTAATTGCAGACTTTTGTTGAGAATGAGCCTAGGCTCGAAACGTTCAGAGTAACTGTTTTTAAAGTACTTCGTCTCTATTTCTTTCATTGTTATTTTACTATTTGCTCTTTACTCTTAATTTTATGATTTACTCTTTACTATTTGAATTGTTATTTACTCTTTGTTATTCATTTTACGAGCGAAATAAATGCTGTGTACTGAATGGCACCGGGAGATAATATTACAATGTATCCTGATAAGAAAATTAAAAACAGTGTGCGCTAGGTGTGGATAAACGGTGTATGCGGAAAATGATTCTTTTTTCATTCACACGAAAATGTCAGGCGCGTATTGCAGATTGTGTGGGCGTGATGGGGGTAGGTAACGAAGAAGGTTGTCTCGCAGGCATGAACTTCTGAACTGCGTGCACGTTCTGATCAAAGTGCGCTGCTGCTGCCCGTCTCACGCTTGCCTTTAATATAACCGCGCTTTTATACCATGTCCAGGCATTATATTCAATGGTGCGTATCCACAATACGCAGTACTCCTGCACCAGAGGTTACTAAATACGTCTTCAGGTGAAGGTGTGTTGGTAGAGTTAAAATATACGGAAGACCCATGACGTTCCTACTCAATTGACAGGGGTTCCTGGCAAATTTCTACTGTAAGAACAGCAGGGGTTCCTATCAAATTTCTACCGTAAGAACAGCAGGGGTTCCTAGCATATTTCTACCATAAGAACAACAGGGGTTCCTAGCAAATTTCTACCATAAGAACAACAGGGGTTCCTAGCAAATTTCTACCGTAAGAACAACAGGGGTTCCTAGCAAATTTCTACCGTAAGAACAACATGGGTTCCTAGCATATTTCTACCGTAAGAACAACATGGGTTCCTAGCATATTTCTACCATAAGAACAACAGGGGTTCCTAGCAAATTTCTACCGTAAGAACAACAGGGGTTCCTAGCAAATTTCTACCGTAAGAACGTCTACCGGCGTTCTATCATATAGTATTGATATATTTAAGGATAGTATTGATTAATCTAAGGAGACACCTGGCGTTCTATTATATAGCTTTGATCCATTTAAGGAGACACCTTTTAATTTTTTATATATAGTATTGCTGATACTGCGTATACAAAATACGAAGCACCATACCGACATGTCCTTCAGTGACCAGCCCGTTACGCAGAGCGAGGTGCAGCTGTTTCAAGGTGAGCAGGTCCGGCGCTCCTTGCTTGCCCGAATGAGACAAACTTACATAACTTTTTCGCCGAGCATCTGGGATTTTAGCCTCACGCTATGGTTTTTGCATTGGGCGGCTAAAATTATCGATGCATCAGCTGAAAAGTTCGACTGGGATAGATGTTAAATGAAGTTATGTTAGAGACATGAACTTAGGTTTACCTTGCTGGTCGGCGTCGTCAAAGCATTGTGTGATTTTACTTCCTGGTGAGGCAGTCGTGATGTGCAGTTTGGGGTCCGCCCCGGCCAGATTGTCGCGTAATTTGAGACGTTGCAGCGGTACATCACGCTGCGAAAGGTCGTCCGTTGATTTGACTGTTCTGTGTTTGCGTTGGCAGTATGTTGATTTAGTTATTCTATCAGGTGTTTTTCTGGACTAAATTTTTGACTAGGCTATTCTACAAGTTTTCGGGTAAATTTCTTCCTGTTTTTACCATCTTTAAATGAAATTTTGAGGATTTTGTGCTGCTTTCCGTGCTGGAAAAATAATACGAAGAGTAGTCGAGCCGACAGAGGAACTTTCGCACTCAACTATAGCGCTATGATAAAGTGAAATCCCACAATCTGACTGCTGGGATGTTGTGGGTGTGAGGTGTGTGGGGCGGGGAGGATGCTAAGACTGGGACTAGGGCTGGTATTGGGACTAGGGCTGGTATTGGGACTAGGGCTGGTATTGGGACTAGGACTGGTATTGGGACTATATAGGACTGGTATTGGGACTAGGGCTGGTATTGGGACTAGGGCTAGTATTGGGACTAGGGCTGGTACCTTGGAACAGGGGACGCCTCGCTACCATGTCAGGAACGCTGCCCATGTCAGGAACGCTGCCCATGGGAGGCAGGACTGAATAACATTATGTAAATGTGAAGAAAAACACCGGTGTGTTTCTGAAAGAAAAGATTACTTGATTGCTGTGTCACTCAACTTTCCAAAGTTCAGGTCAATACGAACTTCACAAATATGTTCGTTTCCCTTGAGAAATTTACCTGTTGATGAATGGGAGAAAATGTTGATTTATTCACTTAATCAAGAGAAATAAATCTTTTCAGTTTTCGACGATTCAGAATGGCCAAGAGTAACGGCTTATATTCGTATATTTATCTTCAAATTCTTGAGCCTCAGAAATTAATGTTTAATCCTCCTGATCAGGCGGACTGGCTGAACAATACAAACGTGTGAATATTTCGGAAATATAAATATTAATATAAATATTTCAAAAGGATCGGATTTAATGCGACTACTCGCCGGTTAAGTTTGATGCCTCGCTCCGATGATGAATATTTTCCATTTGCTTCATTTTGTTCTTAGGTTCTCACGGATTTTAGTTCACTTATTATCATATCGTTTTAAGTTCTTTATTTCATAAATTGAACTATATGAAATTAACTGATACTTAAAATAATTATTGGCTTGAATTTTATATCAGTCATATATTTCCTCTTGTCTTCAGTTCTTCAACATTTGGATTCCATAATTATTTCGTTGGTTTTTAAAACTCTCCCAAAACCTAAACATTTTATCTGCCCATCTTTTTGCGCCCTAAAGTCCGGGTGTTATCGCGGCTAATTCAAAAAATCTACGTTTTAAACTAAAGTTTCTTCAAGCTTTGGGATGAGTTTTTTTTACTGACCTCCACTGTATCTATGTTTCATCAGTTCAGTCAAATCTGGGAGATGCATCTATTCCATGAGAATTATTAAATTCAGGGGGGAAAATGTGAGGTTTCGATATGAGAGGATGAGAGGCTTTCTTCTTGTTGAAATAGAATTGTTTTTTTTATTTTTTGTTTTGACCATCTTCTTTTCGGTTCACTGCTGTTGTTTTTCCGCACCTCTGAATTTCTTCCTAAACTTTCATCTTGTGTTATAGCTTTCCTTCTGAATACACTGCTTCTATAAGCAGGGGTCTTGTGTGGGAACTTAGGTGGGGATTGTGCATAGATTCTGCGTTCCCTTGTGCCTCTACTAAATGGTATCTTCATTCCTCCTATCTATGGAACGCCATTGATGCGGTTTGTGAGGCCTGAACTAACTCATCTAATCAAGCTTTAGTTTCTACTTCAGCTTGTGTTGGGTTGTGATGCGGAAAGTTGGATATTGGATGCCTCACTTAAAACGTGGAGACAACGTGAAACGTTTATTTTCGATCAAAAGTGTCGTATTTAGAGACGTGTCAGTGTGACGCAAGTTTAATCTTCCCTCAAAAATAAGTATTTCATTTAAAATGTTGAAATGTTCAAGTTTTTTTTCGTATGATCTGTTTTTATAAAAAGTGGTCATTTTTGTAGTGTTGCGGACAATCTTGATTGATTTAATCAAGATTAAATTTTCACTGATTAAGTAGTTAACCATAACTACTTGACCATCAAGAATCATGTCTAATTTCAAAAGGTATTTTTCTCTTATTACATGAACTATTTTTCAAGAGATTGTTTTACTTTCTTCAAGACGCACCCCTCAGGGGAATACAACTATTGTATCCATGGGAATTGGCGCTCACAGGGAGATTATGTGAGGTCCCGAGCTATAGGTTAGGTAGGCCTTCTTTTTGTTGAAATAGAATATTTATTTTTGCTCCGTTACGGGCCATCTTTTTTATTTTCACTGCTGTCCTGTTTTTCAGCACCTACTACTTTCTCCTTCAACTTTTAGCTTGTTTCATGAACTTCTTAGCTTACTGTTTTTATGCACCTTGTGCGTAGATTCCGCGTTCCATGAACTCCATGCTAAATGGTGCTTTCATCCTTTCTCTCTTTGAACATCTTAATTGTGGTAAAGGGAGACTAAAACTTTCTTATAATCAATCTTCAAGACGCATTTCAGTCATTCTTCTTGGATGTAATTTTGTTGCCCTCTATTTTTGTCCTCGGTGTAACATCGTCCTTTCTGATGCAGCGCTCACTCAGACCTGAACACTTCCTTTGCGCGTGTGTCGGCTCGAATTTTGTGGATCTTCACTAACTCTAATGATTTTGTGTATCTTCACTAACTCTAAGGATTTTGTGTATCTTCACTAACTCTAATGATTTTGTGTGTCTTCACTAACTCTAATGATTTTGTGTGTCTTCACTAACTCTAAGGATTTTGTGTATCTTCACTAACTCTAAGGATTTTGTGTATCTTCACTTACTCTAAGGATTTTGTGTATATTAACTAACTCTAAGGATTTTGTGTATCGTCACTAACTCTAATGATTTTGTGTATATTAACTAACTCTAATGATTTTGTGTATATTAACTAACTCTAATGATTTTGTGTGTCTTCACTAACTCTAATGATTTTGTGTGTCTTCACTAACTCTAATGATTTTATGCATCTTCACTAACTCTAATGATTTTGTGTATATTAACTAACTGTAATGATTTTGTGTGTCTTCACTAACTCTAATGATTTTGTGTGTCTTCACTAACTCTAAGGATTTTGTGTCTTCACTAACTCTAAGGATTTTGTGTATCTTCACTAACTCTAAGGATTTTGTGTATCTTCACTAACTCCAAGGATTTTGTGTATCTTCACTAACTGTAAGGATTTTGTGTATCTTCACTAACAATGATAACTTCGTGTATCTTCTATAACGCCGAAAATTTTTTTACTTTCAATAACGCCGAAAGTTTTTTGTATCTTCAGTGACGCCGATAATTTCGTGTATCTTCAGAAACGCCGATAATTTCGTGTATCTTCAGAAACGCCGATAATTTCGTGTATCTTCTACAACGCTGAAAATTTTTTGTATCTTCAATAACATGGTTAATTTTGTGCGCCTTCAATAACACCTAATGTCGGTGCTCTGCGAATGGTTTCTATGGAATAATTAACGCAAAAAATCACCCCCATCGAAACGGTTGAAAATGTTCGTTTTGCCGCACATAAAACAATCAATAACTTCCTGAGAGGAAATATGTTTTGCTACAAAAAGGGGAAAAAAGACGACGTTTATATCCATAAAAACGAATCCATTTTCCGAGGACGAACAACATTGTTGTCATATTTGTACGTATTTGTTCTATCTCCTCTCATATTTCCTTCTTCTCTCGTAATTTTCCCTTTTTTCGTATTCCTGCTGCCTACGTATTCCCTTTTTCCCCCTTGTATTCCCGTCTCCCTTATTATCCTCTTTTCTGCTAATATCTTCTTTCCTTATTTTCCTCTCCCTTCTTATTCCCCTCTCCTCTCACATTCCCTTCTCCCTACTCCCAATTCCCTTCTTATTCCCCTCTCTCTTTGTATTCTCTCTCCCCTTGTATTCCCCTTTCCCTTATTATTCCCCTTTCCCTTATTATTTCCCTCTTCCTTCTTATTCCCCTCTTTCTTCTTATTCCCCTCTTCCTTCTTATTTCCCTCTCTTTTCTCATTCCCCTCTCCCCTCACATTGCCCCCGTCAACTGCCGCGCTGTTCCCTCTAAAGTGCCGCCGGGGAAAGGCTGGGATAATTGTTCCCATGGGCCGCTCAGGCCTGGTTACTGTTCCCACACGCCTGTTGCCCGGCAACCGGACGCGGCTGCCCTCGCTCCGCTGGACGGCAACACCGTGCGTCCCACGCCGGCTCCTGTTCATTTGGCCGGCCGGTTGCTGTGTTTGTGCCGGTGTCGTAGCGCTGCTTTTTTTTCTCGGTACTGTTTGTTTATATCCGTGTCGTAGCGTTGCTTTATTTCTGGGTCCAGTTGATTTATATCTGTATCGTAGCGTTGCTTTTTTTCTCGGTACAGTTTGTTTATATCCGTGTCGTAGCGTTGCTCTATTTCTGGGTTCAGTTGATTTATTTACTTCCATGCGGTGGTGTTACTCGATTACTCGGTCTTGTTTATCTAAATCCTTGTCATGGCGTTACTGTATTTTGGGGTCCAGTTTATTTATATCTGTGTCATGGCGTTACTGGATTTTGGAGTCCAGTTTATTTATATCCGTTCAATAGCGTTGATTAATCCCTTCGCCTATTTTATTTATGTACTTCCGTACCGAAGGGTGTCTTGACTTCTGGGTCCCCTTTATTTATATCCTTGTTGTTTACATGATTTCTGGGTCCATTTCATTTAATAATTTATTTCTATCTCGTAGCGTTACTGGATTCCCTCAGGGGGATGTAACTATTGTACCTATGAGAATTAGCATTCCCAGAGGGAAAAAATTAACGTCATGAGTTACGAGCTTGGTAGGTGTAATTTTTTGTCTAATTTGAATGGGATTTTTGACTTGATAGGGACAATTTTTTTAGTTCACTGTTATGTTTTTCAGCCTCTCTGACTTTTTTCTTCAACTTTCATCTTGTATTATAAATTTTCTTTCAAACCAGAAGTTTCTGTGCTCATGGGATCGTGTGCTGGAACACACCTAGCGTACAGATTTCGCGTTTTCTTTTCTTCACGCTAATTGGGGCTTTCATATTCTTCTCTGTAGAACACTTTTGTTTTAGTTAGTAAGACTTTCACCCATTGAATTTAATCTGTGCTCAGGTCTACCAGTTGAGGGCCTCTAGCGCACTCCAGTTTCACGACGGAGAGTGCGGTACCAAAGTTCTCACGCGGTGCCGTGTGAGTGTGCAACGCTGTTACTGCTGCTCAAACCTGACCGCCTTTCACTTTCTTTAATTATGTTTATGGTTCTGCTTCCACTTACGTTAGGCTTCGTGGAAAGCGGTCTTCGGTTCATGAATTTCTGCGGGCGAATTGTGGCGAAATCCACAGCGCTCAACAACTGCTGCTGTAAGGAAGAAATGCACGCGTGCACAACAGACGTTTGATGGTATCGATGACGAAGTTAGGTGGTTACTTCCATGCGAGGGTTCGTGATACTGAACTTACCCGGGAGATGGTACGAATTCTCGTTGTTGGGTGCACCGGGGAAACATGTGCGCAAGGTGTCCCGAAAAAATATATTCGCTTTTTGACTTCCCGGTACTTGTGCATTTTGTGTTGAGGTAGGTATTTATTGACATAGATACAAGTCTAACAACGAGTGAAATCAAAGAAAAAGTAATAAAATTCAAGATTTTAAATTCCATAAGGGAAAACTTGCGTGTATCTGACACCAAAAAATAAATACATGAGTAATCGTCAGTCAAAGAATGCGCATATTTTTTTGGGACGTCCTGCGTATTTGGAGTCTGTATATTATCGTCTCCTCGTATGTTTCGTGTACTGAATGCATGGAAATGTTAATCATGGCTACCCTGGTCTGGCATAATTGCGTATGAAAAAGATTATTTGATACTCGCATACGAATAATTTAGCAGGACAATGGTGGAAAATGCGGTGGCAAGCTTCTCATCATTTCGAAATCATGCAGCTCGTGCATAAAGTTGGGCTATTTTAAATTTACATGGAAACGCACTTGCCTTGACTTGAAATGCGATACGAATTTGAAAAAACTTGCCTTATTAATTCTTTTGTATGATTAAAAAACCCGCTTGAGTGTCTGTATAATTTATTGCTGGACATCCCCAGATGAACAAAATGGATTTTAAAATTGTAAGTGGACGCACAGCACCTACGCGGAAGCTGCAGTGTTTACGTGACCGTAAGATGCCCCTTTTTTGCTTGGAGGATAGGAAAAAATCAGGGAAAATGTTTCCTGTTCGATGACTCTTTAACTTGCGCTCGGAGACGGCGGTACACAATGCACGGTAGGTATAGCCCGCGTATGTATTGGCGCAAAATGGAACAGTTCCATAATTGTCTTGATAACTTTTATAGTCTCTAAATGAAAAGTTATAAAAATGATAGTGCTGCATAGAAATTATTGAAACCATACCATGTGGAGTTTTATTTCTTTATATTTTGTGCGATATGTAATTTTTTTTGCGAATTTTATCTCTGAAAGGTTATGGCTTGGGGGACTTCGCGCTTCGCTAGGAATATACATGCTACTGAGCCGTCCTATATTCTGCGTAGAGTGTTGGTGTCTATCTTCGTCACTGTGCCTTTTGGAGTTAAAGTTCTCCTGCGGTTTTTCAGGCCACCGACCTCGATAATGTTTGTTGCAGAAAGCTGCAGTGAGATTAGTTTTATTCGATTTTTCAATATTGTCACTTGACGCGTTATCTGCGTATTGGGACACATGTATACCAGTAGATAAATTGCTCATTCACGGATAGGTAAAAATAAATGACTTTTCATTTGTTCGACCTTTTTTAAAACAATAACTGTTATCATACGAGGTGAAATGTTATCTTGCAATTGCATTTTTACCGTTTCTCAAAGAAGGATAAAAACGTAATCGAGCGGTAAAGTAGATATTTCAATTTTGCTACCAACACCCTAACCAAACCAACCGTTAACAACCGCAGAAACACGGGGTACGTGATAACGTCTCTTTTTAATTGAAATTAGAAAGCCGTGTAACCAACGTCTAGTACAAGTGCTGTTGTGTCTTGCTCTTGTTATTTCATCCTCTTTCATTCTTGGATATCGTGTTATTTTTTGCCGGCTTTAGCGAGCTGTGTCTTATGAGCCATTAATTTTATTAGCTTGTTGAACAACTGGATGTATATTTTTATTAAATAACTGGACATGGTCTTTCATTAAATAACTGGGTGTAGTCCTCCCTCAGGGGGATACAACTGTTGTATCTGTGGGAATTTGAGCTCCCAGGGGGATTATGTGAGGTATAGAGCTAAAGATCAGGTAGGCATTCTTTTTGTAGGAAAAGGATAGTTTTTTTTATTTTCACTGCTTCACAGCTGTCCTGTTTTTCAGTACCTACTACTTTCTCCTTCAATTTTGATCTTGTTTCATAAACTTCTTTCTCAGCGTACTGTTTTTATGCACTTTGTGCGTAGTTCCTGCGTTCCCTTTAACTCTATATACTAAATGGTGTCTTCGTCCTTCCTCTCTTTAACATCTTTGTTGTGGTAAAGGGAGGCTAAAACTTTCTTATCAATAAATCACTGAATGTATGTAGTCTTTTATCATGTAACTGGATTTAATCTTTTATAATATAACTAAAGTCGTTTATTGAAAAATTGGATGTAGTATTTACCGGCGATGTCGCATTTGAAAATTACTTTTAAATGATATTCCTTAATTACTCTTACATATAAATTACTCATAGAAACGTAATATTTGTATTTTCTTCGGCTCAATATTTCACTGACGAAAATGTTCTTACTAAGAAACATTTCACTCCGTATAAACTTCTTTTTATAAGGAACATTAATTGTTACAGAATACTTTACTTGCCGGAGTTGTTCGGTAAATTTATGTGTGCCCGAGGAGGCGCACGTGACTTTCACCAACGTTTTCTAGTTCCGTACAATACCTTATGGAAAAATTTTACGCTGTCCAGCTTTGGAATTTAATTCTGAACATAGCATTTTGCTCTCAAACTGAACATTGCATTTTGCTCTCAAACTGAACATAGCATTTTGCTCTCAAACTGAACATTGCATTTTGCTCTCAAACTGAACATCGCATTTTGCTCTCAAACTGAACATCGCATTTTGCTCTCAAACTGAACATTGCATTTTGCTCTCAAACTGAACATTGCATTTTGCTCTCAAACTGAACATT
>JACJUY010007139.1:12528-22979 GCA_014220935.1 Platorchestia sp. MABIK
TCTCAAACTGAACATTGCATTTTGCTCTCAAGCTGAACATCGAATTTTGCTCTCAAACTGAACATTGCATTTTGCTCTCAAACTGAACATTGCATTTTGCTCTCAAGCTGAACATTGCATTTTGCTCTCAAGCTGAACATCGAATTTTGCTCTCAAACTGAATAATAGAATTTTGCTCTCAAACTGACCATCACATTTTGCTCTCAAACTGAACATTGCATTTTGCTCTCAAACTGAACATTGCATTTTGCTCTCAAACTGAACATTGCATTTTGCTCTCAAACTGAACATTGCATTTTGCTCTCAAACTGAACATTGCATTTTGCTCTCAAACTGAACATCGCATTTTGCTCTCAAACTAAACATTGCATTTTGCTCTCAAACTGAACATTGCATTTTGCTTTCAAACTGAACATTGCATTTTGCTCTCAAGCTGAACATTGCATTTTGCTCTCAAACTGAACATTGCATTTTGCTCTCAAACTTTCTTTTTTTTTAAGTCTTAAAATAGCTCCCTTTTGACCTGACAAATTAATTCGTCTCATCTTTATACAAGTCTGTGCCATAAACTTTGGCTTTTCTGATTTATTTTTCATTAAAGTCTAAGCTCTGTCGTTTTCGTTTTTGTTACCTGAAGTCGGGCGTCGTATTTTCATATAATTATGGCTTTATTTTATGTGAATGATTGGTATCCTCGCCCTATTCACCACTTATGTTTCACGAATTACTTTTGCATAACATCATTTATAAAGAAAAATTAGAAAACCTAAAATTTTCATCTTCAATCGTCTTGAATTCGAATGTAATACACTGTATTAAAGTCGAATAATTATTGTTTTTGTTACCTTTTGTTTTTATTACCATTAACAAAATTAGTGATACACGCAATGCTGAATTTGACAGTCTAATGCAATGCAAAAACACTTCTTTATTATTAATTGCTTCGAAGGTTATTATTGTAATCAGTTACATCTCAGTAACCATACAGTCAGTTACGTCACAGTTACCGTGCGGTGACCTTTACTATGTCCGTCAGAGTGGTTACTAAGACGCAACGTTACCGTACATTGGGTGCCTATGGTGCGTTACGAGTGTCACGCTCTGCGTTCTACGGGACGTTCCCCGTGACCAGCGACGACGTCTCGTCAGCGTCTCTGTGTTGTGGTCTCGCTTGCTTCCTTTGCGCGGACCGAGATCACGGTAGAAGAAACAAGGTAGGGCCAAACCAGTTTTTTTCTTCGACCATGTAACAATGCTGACGTCATGGCAACGAACCAATAGCAGCGCTCATATTGCATCTGGTAACACTGCTAGCACCAAATCTGGCACCACAATTGCCCTAACGACATGCCGCAATGGTGACGTCATAAAGTTTGTTTGAAATAAGGCCGTTCTATTGGCTGGCAGAACAAGAGGTGTATTTTCCCCCATAGAAATGACTCTACCTTGTTTCGTCTACCGTGACCGAGAGGCACTGAGCAGTTTCCAGAGCCTCTGTGACTGGCGGCCAATAACGAATGGATGCGTTGTTTTGTCTAGGGTGCTCTGAAGAATTTTGCGCTCGCAACGTTGGAAGACTCGTTTAAAAAATTTGTTAACAAATAATGAAGTACGTATAAGTCACATCGTTGTAGTCGTGTAAAAGTTCTGGAATTGACATTCGATATGTCGCTGCATTAATGGGAAAATATTGGAATAGACATTCGTTACACTGAAGGTATTTACTTAAAAATAAAGGAATAGACATCATAACATCGCTTATTTATGTTTAAATATTTTAATTTAAATGTGTAACATGGTTCATTTATTTTAAAATATTGGAATAGACATTCCTAGTATAGCTGCATTTGTGTAAAAATATTGGAATTCGTAACATCGCCTCATTTACGTACAAATATTGGAATAGTCATTCCTAATATCGCTGAATCTTCCGCACAGCAAAATGGTTTGAAATGAGCTGACAGATAATCGCAAGCTCGTTTGACTTGTGGTGAAAAGCCTTGCTCCTTGAATGCGGTATTTGTCAACACAATCCGCTTAGCTGGCATCGTTCAAATTCCCTGGAGTTTGCGCAGCTTCACGTGGGCTATTTTCTGGCGTACAGGAAGTCGTGTCTCGTGTAACAAATGCGCCGCTGGAGGCTATAATCCCGTACGCTTGAGCTTGTGTGCCTTGGGTTATATTGATGAGATTCGTGTTCATGTCTCCTCCTTCCTCTCTTTGGAACACTTTTCTTTTACTGTTAGGGAGGCTTACACTAACATCTAATCTGATCTAATTTTATCTAATCTTCGTGTTCATGTGTGTACTTGACCGGGGGAAAGGTTCATTGCGTCCTGGTATTATATTTTAGAGATTTGAAAAATCAATGTACAATATGATATGTCTCAGGCTTCAATTGGAATAAAATATCTTTTACTTGGATTTTATCGTTTCTTCTGTTCAAGGAAACTAGGGATAATATAAACTTCGAATTAACTCCCATATCGTAAGAAATGATAATTTAAGTAAATAAAACTATTAGAATGACACACGTATTTATTGAGACTAATAAGTATTTTTTTCGATTTGTAGAATCTACTGTCATATTCTTGGTAATGATAGAAAAGAAAAAGAAAAAACGCAGAAATTTGAACTGCTGTAAGAAAGTTAGAGTACGGGGCTGGAGGTAATGAAATCATGAACCTCGGTGCGAGGTCACTTTTTGAAGCTGTTCAAAAGCACCACTAACTTCACTGTAATAACGTGACCGGCCGTGACTCTTACTTTTCCTAATTAACAAGCATTTTTTGTTTCATGTTGAGCTTTTGCCTTCTGTTTACTTCTGTATTACTTACATTGAAAGTCATTGACGTATAAATTGTTTTTGCGTTTTCGTCGATTGTAGCCTCGGTTTGCATGGAGTTCCTTCGAGTTCCTTGGTGCTGTTCAGCTGAATGAAGACCGTTGTTTAGGACTGTGTTGAAAAGACAACGACTTCAAAGTGTTATGTAACAACTAAGTAGTAACACAAGTAGTAACACAAGACAAGTAGTAACACAAGACAAGTAGTAACACAAGACAAGTAGTAACACAAGACAAGTAGTAACACAACACAAGTAGCAACATAAAATAATGCCATCAAAACTGGTAAAATCTACTTATATTGTATAAGTTTACGCACTTCATAATTCAGTTGATTTTCATATGGAATTATTTAGACATAAAATGATTACCGTGCTCTAAATTTGCATGTTAGAACATTTGTGGATCACTTTATTTTTTGCGATCAACTGTTTTCCGCATGAATATTTCGAAGAAAATTTTTCTTTCACATGACTCTCTTTCATTTTTATATTTCGTAGGTATTACAGGGCCTTGAATGGTCTCGGGTATTTTTTTACGTACCAGCTCAAACTGTTGTATGGCTAATCAATAAAGTCACTTTACAACGTTCACGCTGATCGAACAACAATTGCAACTAATTTCTTACGGTAAACATCAAAACTTGGTTAATTCAGAGCACAAAAACACATGCAAAGACTTTTAAAATAAATGCAAGGCCTCGCAAATTTAGTTTCAATAATACGATGCGGTGAGGCTAAATCAACCCTCCGTATAAAAGTGCAAATCAAGCCCCTAATGAGCTGTAATTAATAAGTTTTATTAGGAATATCTCATTAGGGCTGGCCGGCTGCTAATTAGAAGCGTAATTAGTGCCTTTGTTACGGCTTGACACACGTTGCCGGTGAGGCACAATTCTCTGTACTGACCAAATAGCATTTTGATGAACGATGCTTCCCTAGTGTACGTAATATGTGAAAGTTGTGCGATGCGTTTCTCATGTTAAAATGCAGCGTTCTCTCTGATTTGAAGTCATTTTTCATTTATTCTCCATGTGGGACGTTGGTGTTTCGATCTAGAAATCGTTTCTTCTATTAAAAATGCCTTGTTCTATCTGCACTGAAATTATTATTTTTAAATTCTTCACAAGCGACGTTGGTTTTTCGATCTAGGATTACTTGTGGTATTGTTATGTGTGGGGGAAGGCGGGAGTGTTCCGCCATTTTTTCATGCGAGGCAATTCTTCTCCTTTTGGATTGCGTGTGGGAAAATTAGGGTGATGGTAAATGGATTGTTGTACTTTCTTGGCTTCTGTTGTTCTAATTTTATGATTTAGTTTTAACTCTTTTAGTTGCGTTCATTGACGTCTATTTTCGACGTAGTGGTGAACCACGTTCAGGTTTTTAATAACTCGGGACTTTGAAGTCGCTTTGACTGAAATGAATTCTGTTTTTAGTATTTATTTTGGCACCTTTGCTTTCAGAAAATTTTATCTTTGGCATTTTTTGTGAAGGATGGTTGCACAAGCATGCGAGATGGATTGTTCATGTAGTACATTTAAACAGATTTGAAGGGAAAATTGTGAATGGTGAAAATTATTACGATTTGGAACATCGTATGCTTTCCCTGTTCGTTTTACAGTGATGAGTAATTCCTCAGTAAATTCCTCAGCTCATTTTTTCCGATTATGGTCTCAATTTTGCAATCTCTTTACGCATTGTTTTTCAATTGAGTGGGTGTAAAACATGTGACATAAAGACTTTTACTTTCTGAACCTTACATTATAAATGCTCAGTCGTCCAAAAATCTGGCAGTTGTGGGGGCCATCTCAGAAAGTTCCCGCTGTACTAGCGTCCTCTATGTGCTCGTGCTACATGAGCTCCATGTATCATTCCTCTCTTTGGAACGTCTTTGTTGCGGTTTGGGAAGCTTAAACTAACATCCAATCTAATCTCCCCTCAGGGGGGCTTCAACTATTGTATCTATGGGAATTAGCGCTCTGAGGGGAAAATGTGAGGGCCAGAGCTGAGAGTTAGGTAGGCCTTCTTTTTGTTGAAATAAAATGTTTATTGTTGTGTTAAGGACCATCCTTTTTCGGTTCACTGCTGTCCTGTTTTTCAGCACCTACTACTTTCTTCTTCGACTTTGATCTTGTTTCATGAACTTCTTTCCCAACGTACTGTTTCTCTGCCCTTTCTGCATGGGTTTCGCATTCCCTTAACTCATACTAAGTGGTATCTATGTATTAGTGCATAGTGTTTTTAGGAAATACGTAATAAGGAACTGTGTCACAGCTTTTACATAGATTCCACTCTGTATAATACATGTATCTTTTGATTTTACCTTCCGAGGCGATGGTTCGATTGAACGAAGTACGGGATGTGGTTGCGTAATTATCACTCATTTTTCTTCGCTTCACGAGTACCATAACGTAATGAAGCAGCATGTGCTGAAGAAATTTTTATTGTAGTTTACCTTTAAACTAAAGGAATGAAAAATTCGATATGGCATGAAATAAAATACTAATCGATTGATCGATTAACCTTTGTTCACTCCACCCCGATTCAATCTTTTCCTATGTGCGTATCAGCAGAGATTTTTTGTAATCTGGCCTTATTTCATACTTTTATGCGTAACGTTTAACGAAGTTTTTCGGCTTGGCTTGTGTAGCTAGAGATTCCCCTTTGCAATCACGTCAAAGGTAGCAAGAGCAATACGAGTTTCGCATCAATCGCTTAGGTGTTTTTCGCTTCCTTTCTTCAAGTTCAGGTATAATTTAGACGTTACTCCTCTCGCAAATCATTTTGGAATGTACAGCTAATTATTGAATTTAAGTACAGATAAGTTTGGTAGTTTTGACGTCAGCAAATCAGTCTTTGCAGGTTCCTTCAACTTTTCCTTGTGTAGGTTCTTGAAGTGAGGGCACGCATTTTGGCTTCATGACTCTGGGGTCTGAAAAAAATACGTACAGTTACATTTAAATGTTATGTGAGGGTTTAATCTAATAATTATGGAAATAAAATAGAATTATTCAAGCTATAGCTGTAATTTCCACGCGCGAACACTAGAAAACTCTTAAAAACTCAATTACTTGATTTAATTTCAACGTATTATAAAATAAAAACTTAATACATGATAATTTTACCGTGTTATAAAATTAAAAACTCAATTACCTGATAAAATTTCGACGTATAATAAAAAACTCAACTACTTCATTTAATTTCGACGTATTACAAAAACTCAATGAATTAGTTTAATTTTGATGTATTACAAAAAACTCAGTTACTTCATCTAATTTCAAAATTTCGACGTATTATAATGAAAACTCAGCTTCTGAATACAATTTATAAAGTCTCGTTGCTCATTTTCCCAGGTTTTCGAATTAGCGTTTCCTGCGCGCGAGAGTTCAGAGCGCAGTAAGCGGTCTAGGTTGCGGTCCGGCCGACGACACCGGAACTTTTGATGAATGGTCACCAAGGGAAGATGGTCACCCTAATACACGGTCCCCTCCGTGAACACTTTGGTCCTAAAGACCGTGTCACGCACAATGAAATTAGGCTCCAAAACCTTTCCAGCCCTGTTGCCTCCAAGCCGTAAAGAAAGTTTAGAATGAACTTATGCAATTTTTTGCTGTGAATTCGTCAATACGATGCATAGAGATAGCGGACGGTTCTCTTCTAAGAAGAGCTCGGATTTGCGTAGTCTGGAAGTGCATTACGGTTTTAGTTTTTTAGACCATACGTTCTCAGAAGCGTACAACTATTGTATCTAAGGGAATTAGCTCCTCCTATGGAAATAAATAAGCTAGTACTTCTTTTTGTTGAAATAGAATAGGTTTTTTGTTTCGTTACGGACCATTTTTTTTCGATTCATAGCTGTTTTGTTTTTCAGCAGCTACTGCTTCCTTCTTCATCTTTTATCTTGTTTCATGAACTTCTTGTGGGTTCTTTCTACAAGTTTAAAGATTAAATATTCCTGCGTACTTTCAAACCGAATCTGATCACTGCCAACAGCATTCCAAGGAACAGCATGGGATTGGAGGTTTCAGCAGAAATTATGTACATTCATCATAGCTCTAATTTTTCCGCGTCCGGTGACAGCTCTTGATAAAGCTGACATCCCGAGCTCGTTGCTTTGATCCATCAGCTCGTTGCCAGTCGTGTCCGATTTGTCTTGTTGCGAGATGAGGAGTTCAAACTCCCTCATCAGTTCTGCCTAAAGCTTAAACTCATGAAAGATCTACGTTGGAGAACATTTCTCGGTTCTGTAACGCTCATCCGTTTAGCCCGCGGCGTAAAGTTACTGATAGAACTACGTTGAAGAGCATTTTTCAGTTCTAGATTGCTCATCAGTTCTGCCAAAAGTGTATCTCTTGAACGATCTACGTTAGAGAGCATTTCTCACTTCATATGACGTCTCATTGTTCACTGTAGCATGCGAGTTTTGATGAAATTGTTTTGATTTTGTGAATGAGGGTAGAGGTGATAGAACGAAAGGTGGTACATGCTTGTGTTAGTTACCGAGCGTCTTCGCACCGTGTAGTCATTTCACGTCTCCTATGTGTGCTGCATTAATGCCGACTCTGTGTTACGTGGAGCTCAATTGTAACCTAAGCTCAGGTTGAACGGTATTATAACCGTGAGCTTGTAAGGACAGTAAAATTATGACGATTACGGACGATTGCACAGCAGTGAGTCCTAACGTTAGTAGGCATCATTTCTGCAGGTGTGGATTTATGAGGTGATATTTCAGCCCCGAGGGTTTCAAAATAACATTTTGACGTTGGAAAAATAATTTCAAGATTTTGGAATTTTTACCCAATTATTTCTGGAGCATTCTATGTGCTGATGTGCATTACTATGTACTATCTAAAGCAACTGCACTTTATTATCGAGTTATGTTAACTTGCACAAGAAGCTGATGCTGTTATTTAGATTCTTGTTTTAGGCGTTTTTCATACTACCTGATGACATTCTCATTGTTTCCAGCAGTTGCGCCCTTATTGATAGCAATGTAGAAAGAGAATAATACCGCGTAGCTATTCGGGAATTAATTATTCTACTCAGTATCGTAGGCGTACGAAAAAAATTGTTCGTAAAGCGATGTTTGCTAATTATAAATTTTATTTCTTCACAGGTTAACGGGGAGGACGTGAGTAACTTGTCTCACGAAGAAGCCCTGGCGGTATTCAACAAAGCCCCGGAACCCATACTCATCAGCGTGCTCAGGAAACCCAGCCAGAGCCACCCACCTCACTCAACCCATTGCCCTCCTGCTAAACATGAACCTAATCGTGTACGGCCCAACCGCTGCCCTCAACCTGACAAAACCTGTGCTCCTGAATCAGCACTCTGCTCTCCGTCTCCACCTCGTAAAGAGTCGAGCGTCGGCGAACTAGAGGAGACTGGAAGCGAAATTCCAGACGGTCGAACTGCGGAAGAAAGCGTCGAAGTTCAAAAGCAAGATTCCAATATTGAAACGACAAGTAAACTGGAAGAAGACTGTAATTCAGCTGATGAGTTACTGAAAGCTGATAAGTTAAAGGCGGATTCAGCCTGTGCGTGTCACACGACATCCTCCACAGCTGATGGTTCTGATGATGTCAAGAATAGCGGGATGAGTTGTCCCAGCTCTACTCCTTTGGCTTCTAGCGTAGACGCTGGAGACGTGAAAAGCGTGACTGGAGGTTCGGATCCGTCGGTGAACTTGAAAGAAACGGATGCATCTGAGAATTTTGAAAACTCGTCTAAGGCTCCAGAAGCAAACGAAGGACACGACTGTCAGAGCAGAGTCACGGAGGGCACACAAACCGAGGTACGCTGTGAATTTGAGTCCTTTTAGGTAGACCAGCAGAGGAACAAGATTTTCATGCAATTTACGCATCGGTACAGCGGGCGGCGAAAGTTGGTTTTCGAATTGGCTGCATTATATGTGTATCTTTAGTGGCTGAAATCCTGAATTTCGTACTGAAAATGATCCAACATAGGTCCTTAGATCACAAAAAACAATACGTAGCGAAGCCGAGTTGACAAAACTCACACTGCCAGCTGTACCGCTAAAATGATGTAAATTGCTTGAAAATCCGGCCAGTGTGCGATGCCTGTGAAGTGTCGTACTTGATAAGTCTTCTGATACAATCCACACGTGTATTACCTATAATGGTGAAATTTTACTCGCTAAGGTTAAGCAGTTTTTCTTAAAATTGATGTTCACAACGGTTGTTGGAAGCTTATATCGGAATTTTTTGTGAAAATTGAGATTTTCATTCCTTCCAGATATTATTAGCATACCTATTATCTTTATACCTTAGTGTTGCAAGCCTTGCATGGCCCTCAGATTAGAATTGAATTCAAAGTTCAATTATGACCACAAAGACTGTTCAACACTTCAAACGCAACGTGCACCACCGGTGGTCATGGAGGGTATTTTCATAATGCTGCTGACCGAGCAGTAGTCACAAACTCAATAAATCCCAAGTACTTAATTAAACCTAGATGAGGCAACTTAGTTAATGTTTGCAACTTCCAAAATTGCTCACTACAATTGACTTTGAATTTGAATTGAACGTTAAACTTCAGTTTAACTCATTGCGGTCAAAGTGTTAACACGTCGCTTGCGATACGACGCATCGATGGGTCGTACTCAAGTTCTTCATGCTGCGAAACGACCTATAGATAGATCGTTTGAAAAATTTTAACAAACTTTCAAAGTTATCGGTATTTAATGGACCCAGTTTGGTTTGTAAAAAATTGCTAGCAACTTTGACTTCGAATTTAGGTTGAATATTGAATTTCAGTTTAACCAATTTCGGTCAGAGTGTTGGGTAAAGGAAGCTACACACTCTCCACTCCTTCAGCGACTCCCATGCACACCAGCCTGTGTCGAGAGGCAACTCTCATTCATTGTCCCTTGTGCAGCTTGGTGGTATTCGAAAGAAAGAAGAAAGAAAACAGTTTATTTCTAGTAATGATGATACGAAAAATCAATGGCTTGTAAAATATCTCAACGTAAGAATCCTTAGTTAATACATACCCATGTGGGTGTCGTAGTACACATGTCAATGATCGCAACAGACATCAATGGTCGAAACAGACGTCAATGGTCGCAACAGACATCAATGGTCGAAACAGACGTCAATGGTCGCAACAGACGTCAATGATCGCAACAGACGTCAATGGTCGCAACAGACGTCAATGGTCGCAACAGACGTCAATGGTCGCAACAGACGTCAATGGTCGCAACAGACGTCAATGGTCGCAACAGACGTCAATGGTCGCAACAGATGTCAATGGTCGAAACAGAAGTCAATACTTCGGCGAAGTAATAGTCGAATCTTCCAAAGAGACGCCGGATTTTGCCCGCGCTTTTGCAATGGTTTCACTACACTTGATTAATTTAATTCTTGTTTTGTTTGAATCTTCGAAACATTAAATCTTGACTACTCTAAATCTTGATTACTGCTGCTTGAAATTTCAGTTGCTTGAAATCTCAGTTGCATGAAATCTCAGTTGCTTGAAATCTCAGTTGCATGAAATCTCAGTTGCTTGAAATCTCAGTTGCTTGAAATCTCAGTTGCATGAAATTTCAGTTGCTTGAAATCTCAGTTGCATGAAATCTCAGTTGCTTGA